>CAUYPK010090895.1:0-90244 GCA_963574355.1 Loris lydekkerianus
AGGAAATTTCTGCAAGCCTCAGGTACCTCAGCTGCTCAAGGGTATTATGAGACTTAAATCTAGAAAATACTTAACCCAGTGCCACTTCTCCTTGTCATCGTCTTCATCCTCTAGGCAGAATACAAATGTCTACATACAATATCTAAGAAAATGCCTTAAAGGCTATGTTGAACAGTTTGATGAGAATATTTCAGATTGTATATGAAACCAGCACATTGTACCCCTTGATTGCACAAATGTACACAACTATGATTTAACAATAAAAAAATAAATAAAATTTTAAAAAGGAAAGGAAAAAAATAGGAAAACAATTAACTATCTTTAGCTCTATTAACTTCCCTGGCTGTGATATTCTTGGCAATTTTCTCAAATTAGAGGTCCCACCACAGTCTCATTTCCTCACTACCCACTTCTATAATCTGATTTCTGTCTCAATCTACAATGGAAATTCCACTGCTGGAGGCTTCCAAAGTCTTAGAATAAAGAAATCCAAGGGCTTCTGAGGACCTCAACAATGTATCTTTCCAATCAAAGGCTATCAAGGGGGTTCTCAGCCTTGGCTCCCACATGTATCTATTCACACTCAGAATCATTCCATTAGACAGATACACTTTAATTTTTTTAAATTGAGCCCAAATTCGTCCCCTTACAAATCCATCTGTCCCCTTGGGTGGCACTAAGCAAGCATGGCATTTCTTCCACCATCAGCACTTCAGCTATTTCCCCCTAAAATATCAGGACACCACCACACATCCTGTGCCTCAGGACACTGTAGATCACGTGAGACTCTTGCCTCCTCACCTCTTCATGCAATGCATATGATCAGCTCTCAGCCTCCAATCACTGCCTTTCTCTGTCTCTGCCAGCCCTCCTTTGCCCAGGCCACAGCATCTTAAGACTATGAGACAGGCCGTTTGTCTGCCTGCTTTTCCTCAGGGCACCACACATGACAGGCAGAGTAACTTTGCATGTGTGGTATGTTTTGTGGTGCTATGATAGACATAAACTAAACTCTACCATTTTATAATCCAGTGGCAAGAAGCACATTCCCAATGTTGTACAACCATTATCCCTCCCATTTCCAGATCTTTTCATTACCCTGAACAAAATGTTTATAACCAGTAAGCAATAACTCCCTGTTTCTCTTCCCCCAGTCCCTGGTAACCTCCAACCTGTTATTTTTCGTCTATGAATTTTAATATCCTAGCTACTCATACAAGTGGAAGCATACAGTATTTGGATTTTTTGTGTCTGGCCTATTTCACTAAGCATCATGTTTTCAAGTTTCACCCATGTACCTATATCAGTGTTATATCCCTCTTCATGACTGAATAGTATTCCATCACATTGATATACCACATTCTATCCATTCAAATCATCCATTGATGGACATTTGGGTTGTCTCCACCCAATATTATGAATAATGTTGCTATTATCATTGGTATATAACTTTTTGGTAAGTCTCCAAAGTAATATTTTTAAAATAGAAATTTAATTGTGGCTCTCTCCTGCTTAAAATTTTCCACAGAATTCCTGTCTTGGCTTTATGAAACCTAAAACCCTTACCCTGGACTATAAGACCCTACCCTAGATGGTGTCACCAGTCTCTCTTCTCTGACCAGCCTCCATCCAAACTGGATTTCTGTTCATTTCTTGAACATGTCAAGCCTGTCCCTGCCTCGGGGCCTTTAACATTTTCTGCCTAGACCAGTAGCTATTCTTTCTGCTGCTACTTCCCCTGGCTTGCTTTTCTTGGCATTCAGATTTCACTCAAATGTCATTTATTCTGGGGGTCTTTCCCTGACTTGTAGACCTCTAGCCTCCCTGCTATTTCCGAATGTTTTATTTATATTATAGCACTATGACTACCCCCTGAGCTTTTATACTTGTATGTTGTCTCCCCTGGCTAGAATGTAACTGCCTTAAAGGCAGGGACTCTCCCTTGTGCCTACTACAGCACCTAGCTCATAGTTGGGTCAATACATATTTGAAGTAGCTGTCATTCCTCATGGTGAACACTTCTACTTTCTTCAGAATTCCTTTTTTTTTTTAATTATTATTATTCTTTCATTTATTTATTTCAATAGATCTGGTGGGTATGAATGGTTTTTTGTTACATAGATGAATTTTATAGTGGTGAATTTTATAGTGGTGAATTTTACAGGGCTGACAGCATACCCATCACCTGAATAGTATGCATTGTACCTGAAAGGTAATTTTTATCTCTCATCCCACCCCTTATCCCACTTCTGAGACTCTAATGTTTTTTATACAACTCTGTATGACTATGTATACCCATTGCTTAGCTCCCACATATTAGTGAGAACATGTGGTATTTGTTTTTTCTGTTCCTGAGACACTTAGGATAATGGCCTCTAGTTCTATCCACATTACTGCAAAAGATATTATTTTATTCTTTATTTATGGCTGAGTAACATCCCATGGTGTGTGTGTTTGTGTGTCTGTGTGTGTGTATATGTATGTATATATCACATTTTCTTTACTCAGCAGTTGATGGGCACTTAGGTTCATTTCATAGCTCAACAAGTATAAATTGTGCTGCAATAAACATATGAATGCTGGTATATGAATTTTGGTATAATGACTTCTTTTCTTTGGGGTAGATATCCAGTAGTGGAATTGCTGTATTGAATGGTAGGTCTATTTTAGTTCTATGAGGAATCTCCATACTGTTTTCTATAGAGGTGGTATTAATTTACATTCCCACCAACTGTAGACAAGTGTTCTCTTTTCACTGTATCTCTTATACCAACATCTACATCTGTTTTTTTTATTGTTTTAATAACAGCCATTATGACAGGGATAAGGTGGTATCTCATCATGATTTTAATTTGCATTTCTCTGATGGTTAGTGATGTTGAACATTTTTTCATATATTGTTGTCCATTTATGTATCTTCTTTTGAAAAATATATCGGTTCATATCTCTCATCCACTTTGAATGGGGTTATGTGTTATTTTCTCACTGATTTGTTTGAGGTCCTTATAGATTTTGGATCTTAGTCCTTTGTCAGATGTATAGTTTATATAAATGTATAGAAAATATTCATTTTCTCTTCTTCCGTATTTTATCTATTTACTTTATTAATTACTTTTTGCTATGCAGAAACTTTTTGTGTTTAATTAAGTAACATTTGATTTTTGGCTTTGTCCTGTGTGCTTTTGGGGTCTTTGTCATAAATTTGTTGCCTAGGCCAATGTTCAGAAGAGTTTTTCCTATTTATTTTCTGGAATTATTATAGTTTCATGTCTTACAGTTAAGTCTTTAACCTTTCTTGAGTTAATTTTTACATATGGTAAGAGATAAGGATCCAGTTTCATTCTTCTGCATGTGGCTACACAATTTTCTCAGCACCATTTATTAAATAGGGCATCATTTCCTCAGTGTTGGTTTTTGTCTGCTTTGTGGAAGACCAGTTGGTTGTAGGTATATGGGGGGTTTTTGCTGATTTTGTTATTCTGTTCCATAGATCTGTGTGTCTATTTTTATACCAGCACCATGATCTTTTGGTTACCATAGCCTTGTAACATAATTTGAAGTTAAGTGATATGACACCTCTAGATTTGTTCTTTCTGCTTAGGATTGGTTTCACTATTTAGGCTCTTTTTTGCTTTCATATGAAATTTAGAATTGTTTTTTCCAATTCTGTGAAAAATGACATTGATATTTATGAGAATTGTATTGAATCTGTAAGTCACTTTTGTCAATATGGACATTTTAACAATTAATAAAAAAAATACTGATTCTTCTAATCCATGAGCATAGAATGTTTTTTTCATTTGTTTGTATCATGTATTATATTTTTCATCAGTGTTTTGTAGTTCTCCTTGTAGAGATCGTTTATCTTCTTGGTTAAGTGTATTTCTAGGATTTTTTTTACAGCTATGATAAATTATATTGAGTTCTTGATTTGCTACTCAGCGTGGTTGTTATTAGCATATAGAAATGCTACTGATTTTTGTACATTAATTTTGCAACCTGAAACTTGACTAAATTCATTTATCAACTCTAGGAGTCTTTGGAGGAATCTTTAGGGTTTCTAGATATTAGATCATATCATGTGCAAATGGGGACAGTTTGAATAGCTTTTTTTATTTAGATGCCACTTCTTTCTTTCCTTCCTTGATTGCTCTGGTTAAAACTTCTAGTACTAGGTGAAATAGAAGTAGTGGAAGTGGACATCCTTGCCTTATTCCAGTTCTTAGGGGAAATACTTTCAACTTTTCTTCATTCAGTGTGGTATTTGTTGTGGGTTTGTAGCAGATAGCTTTTATTACCTTGAAGGTATGTTGTATCTATGCCTAGTTTGTTGAAGGTTTTTTATCATACAGCAGTGTTAGATTTTATCAGATGCTTTTTCTGCTTCTGTTGAGATGATCATATAGTTTTTCTTGCTATTGCTTTTAATTCTGTTTATGTGGTGAATTACATTTATTGATTTGTGTATGTTGAACCATCCTTGCAACCCTGTGATAAAACCCATTTGATCATGTGGCATTATCTTTTTGATATGTTTTTAGATTTTATTTGCTAGTATTTTGTTGAGGAATTTTTGCACCTGTGTTTATCAAAGATCTTAGCCTATAATTTTCTTTTTTTGTTGTTGTTGTTGTGTTCTTTCATGACTTTAGTATCAGGGTAATACTGGCTTTATAGAATGAGTTAAGGGGTGTTCTGTCTTTCTCAATCTTTTGGAATAGTTTCACTGGGATAGGTGCCAGTTTTTCTTTGCAGGTCTGGTAGAATTTGGCTGTGAATCCAACTGGTCTTTGGTTTTTTTGTTGTTGGTAGATTTTTTATTACTGATTCAGTCTCACTACTTGATATTGGTCTATTCTGGGTCTCTATTTCTTCCTGTTTCAAGGGTTGGAGGTTGTATATTTCCAAAAATTATCTGTTTCCTATGGATTTTCTAGTTTGTGTGAATAAAGGAGTTCATAATAGTTTCAGATGACCTTGTGGATTTCTGTGGTATAAGTTGTAATGTCTCCTTTTTCATTTCTGATTTAGTGTGTTTGAATCCTCTCTTCTTTTCTTGGTTAGTCTAGATAGTGGTCTATAAATTTTGTTTACCTTTTCAAAAAAACAACTTTTTCCCCCTTGATCCTTTATATTTAGTTTCAATTGTGTTTAGTGCTGCTTTTTTCTTTGTTTTTTTGTTATTGTTGTTGCTACTGTTGTTTTATTTCTTTGTTCTTATTTTTCTAGTTCCTAGAGGTATGACATTAGTTTGTCCATTTGTGATCTTTCTGTCTTATTGATGTAGGTGTTAAGTGTAGTAAACTTCCCTCTTAGCCACTGCCTTTGTTATATACCAAAGATTTTGGTAACTTTTGTCACCATTGTCATTTATTTTGAAAAATTTTTTTATTTCTGTCTTGATTTCATCATTGACCCAAAGATCACTCAGTAATAGGTTAATAGGTCAGTAGTAATAGGTTAATTTCTATGAATTTGTATAGTTTTTAAAATGCCTCCTGGAATTGATTTCTAGTTTTATTCTACTGTGGTCTGGGAAAAATATATGAAATGATTTTTACTTTTTAAAATTTGCTAGGACTTGCTTTGAGTCCTAACATATGGTCTGTCTTAGAAAATGTTCCATGTGTTGAGTAGAAGAATGTATACTCTGCAGTTTGGGAGTAGAATGTTCTGTAAATATCTTCTAGGTACATTTTTTCTAGACTTTCATTAAGGTCTTATGTTTCTTTGTTGATTTTCTCCCTTGATGATTTGTCTAGTTTTGTCAATGGAATTGCAAAGTCCTCCACTATTATTAGGTTGAGGTTTATTTCTTTTCTTAGGTTTGCTAGTACTTGTCATACAAATATGGGAGCTCCTATTATGTTAGGTGCATGTAGATTTAAGATTATTATATCTTCTTGTAAAATTATTTCCTTTTTATTACATAATGACCTTCTTTGTCTTTTTTTACTGTTTTTGATTTAAAGTCTGTTTTATCTGATGTAAGAAGAGTTATTCCTGGCTTGCTTCTAGTTTCCATTTGTGTGAAATATTTTTTCCACACCTTTACCTTCAGTCTATGAGGATCTTTGCAAGTTAAATAGTTTTCTTAGAGACAGGAGATATTAAATATTTCAGTTTTGCTTTTTTTATCTATTCCACCAATCTCCATATTTTTAGTGGAGCATGTAGACTGTTTATGTTGAATGTTAATATTGATGTTCAAGACACCATCCCAATTATCATGTTGACTATTACCTTGTTGCTTTATAGTCTCCCTCACATTACTATTTTATAATAGCTGTGAGTTTTACTCTTGAGTGCTTTTACATTGGTGAATGTTGACCATTGACATGTCTTTCGAATTAACCCAGTCAAAAATAAAGAAAAAATGGTAAAAAGAAATGAATAAAGTCTCTGAGAAACATGTGATTATGTAAAATGCCCAAATATAAGCATCATAGGCATACCTGAGGGAAAAGAAGAAAAAACAAAAACCTTAGAAAATTGTTTGAGGTAATAATTAAAGAAAACTTCCCTTGTCTTGCTAGAGATTTAGACATCTAGATGCAAGAAGCTTAAACACAACCCTGGGAGAATCATTAGAAAAAGGACATCACTAAGGCACATAGTGATCAGCCTGGCCAAAGTCAATGAGAAGAAAGAACTCCTATGAGCTATGAGATGAAAACATCAAGTAACTGACAAAGAAAAACCTATCAGACTAACAACAAACTTTTCAGTAGAGACCTTACAAGCCAGAAGGGATTGGAATCCTATCTTTAGTCTTCTTAAAAAGAATAATTGTCAGCTAAGAATTTTGTAGCCTATAAAACCAAGCTTCATAAATTAAAAAGGAAATAAAGCAAACACTAAAGGAAATTGTCATCCCTAGAAAAACTCTACAAGAAATGCTCAAAAGTACTCTTAAAAAAGGGTCTTTAAACATTGACATGAACGGTCAGTACTCAGCAAGCATTCTTTTAATATACCTTCCTTCTCATCTTCTAAACATTCTATAGTGGATCTGTGTGCCTCCCAAAGTTCATGCCTAGAATGATGTGGCATTTCATGCATGTCTGATAATAAGACTATGTTCCCTAGACCAGTGCATCTGAATCTTGAGAGTGTATCAGAATCACCAGAAGGGCTTCTTAAATCATAGATTGCTGGACCTCACTGCAGAGTTTGTATTTTAACAGGTTTCAAGGTGATGTTGATTCTGTTGGTTCAGGGATCATATTTTGAGAACCACTGTGAGACTATTCTTTCTACCATGTCTGTAATTATGTTCATTGATATCTCATCAACCCAGGACTATTTCAAAACAGTAGCCACTAGCTAGCTTAGATATATCCCCTTTGGTTCATCTAACAGAGTGGTCACCTGAATCCTCACAATAACCCAATCTAGAGCCTTTCCACTCTGTCTTCAATCTCCTGGACCTTTTCATGATAGTAACACCAACATCTGCTCTTTCCCTCTCAGAATTTTCCTCCCTGATAGTCTACTTTATCCTCATTTCCCTACTAAATCCTTTACTGCTCTCAAGTGTTGATTCGGGGTTTATCTTCCTTTTTCTGTTTCTTAAACATAAGTTTTCTCCTAAGGGAAAAATCTACATCTATGTTTCTTCTTTTAAGGAATGAGTTCATTCTCCTGGCTGTGGCTAACACTCTTATGAAGATGGATTTCATATATCCAACCATAACCCCAACCTCTTCTTGGAACTCCAGACCCACTGACCCACTGTTCTCCCATATACAGCACCTGGGCTTTGTCATCAGACAGATTCAAATTCAAACCTTACTAGTCTTGGCTTCCTTAATTGTAGAATGAAATTAATAATATCTTATTCTTAAGATAGTTGTGAAAGCTAAATTAGATAGTCTACCAAAAGGATGTTTTATGTAGTTGGAGCTTCACAGACAGGTGGTATCACTATTATTTTATTGACTATTCAGTTGTCATCTTTAATGTTTAGGTTCATGAGTTCCTTAATATCTACCTAGAATACTCCTTGGAACATGGTAGAAAGTCAATAAATATTTGATAAACAAGTGGAATTCATCTTTCCCTAAATGAATTTGTCATTTATTTCTCCCCATCCAGATACCTTGCTATGTTTCCTTATTTTTCTGTCACTCATATTCTTCTGGTTAGCTCATTTCATAATCTGTTAGTCATTTTTGACCCCATCATCACCTTTATCTCCTAAATCTGAAGACTATGTAGAGATAATAGTCTTCATGCTCCTCACCAATAGCCTTTTCTAAGATCCTGCCTATCGTACCTTGGCTCTGCTTTTCTATCATGTAACCTGAATACTCACCCCACTCTGTCACCACCAGACAACAGAAGATTGGGCCAGGCGAGAGCACTTGAGCCAAGAGCAGTCAATACAAGTTGACTCTAATTATAATATAACAGGTGAGAAAACAGAATCAATCAGATTCCCTCTCCTAAACATGTGAAGAGGAGATATTGAGCAGCTGAGTCACTTAGCAGTGGGTGACCTGGAGGGCCACAGTTGAGCTAGAAAAGCTGAAGTTACTGATGGGGAGAAAAAGGTAAGTGATCATAGAAAGACAATAGAAGAGAGAAGAGAGTGGAATATCTGTACAGGGAAAGGGATTTATTCTAGGAGTGAGAGAGAGAAAGGGTAACATTGAGGCCCAAGGCAGAAAGATATAGAAAGAAGACTGGCCCATGGATCTTCCTGGGTTTCTCAGTGGCTTCGAGGTTCAGTTCTAATTCCCATCATGTGCATCTTTTCAATAGCTACCCACCCATCACCTTCTGCTTTACTCTGTGATTCATTGTCAACAGCTTGATGAGTTCCCAAGTTACTCTAACTGTTCCTTCTTCCCCTCACCCCCATCCCTTCTGTTCTATCCTTTTGGCCATCATGTGGCCTTGAAACCCAAATTTTCAGTTCTCCTGGCTAGTGCCCACTAGAAGTTTTTAACCCCAACTGTCTCATATCCACTGGCTATAGTGCTTGGTTCCAGCATCTGTTTTCATATTACTTCTTCATCCAAAATGTTTTGATGGCTTCTTAGTGCTTATTAAAGTCTAAACTTTACTGAGGCTCAAGGTCTTATATCTTTTCATTCTCAGGCAAACTCATGTTATTATCTCCCAACATGAAAGCCTTATAGCAGCCAGTGAAGACCCCTCACCATCACCCTCCACCCCACTCCCACATCTTCCCCTTTACTTCCTAGAATTACCTCTTTTTCTCCCTCTTTATTTTTCTTCCTCTGTCTCTTCTCCTAGGTTTCTCTATGTCCATATTCTCTTCTGTCTCCTCAGCTTGCCCAAATTCTATCTCACCTTTCAAGAGCCAGGTCAATATTCCCTAGCTACCCCTAGACCACTTACTTTTATGTCAAGTACATTTATTTTGCCCACTTCCCCAGCTCCAAGCTCCCTGAGAAGAAATACTATGTTGTATCCCTCTCTGTCATGGCATTCTTGTTCAATAAATTTCAGTTATAAAATTAGCAAATCTGTATTTGGGTAGGTACTTAATTCAAAGGAAGCAAATAATATCATAAGGTCAAACAAACTATTATGTACAGGGTGGGGGATATTTTTTGGAATCCCACAAAGCATGCTAAGAATTTTGTTGTCTTACCACTCCTCTGCACTCCAGCATCCCTGGATAATGTTATTCTGCATATTCTTCAATAGAATATAATTTCAGGACTCATTTTTTAACGAACTCTTTAGATTACGGAGCTATATCACCATCTAGTCTTACAAATTCAATTAAGATTCAAAAAGCATTTATTAAGCACACTACAGGAAATTAAAGAAATGATTAATAAGACCTAACCTCTTCTTTTAAGATGCTCACAATCTGGTTTGGGATAAGACAAATGCATTAATGAATGTAGTCAAGGTAGGATGAGGCATGTGCCACAAGAGAGGTCAAAGTGCCATAATGGGTCAAAGAAAAAGACTCTGTATAGTGTAGGGAAGGGCTGCAGCAAAGCTGGTGGGAGGGACATTTGACGTGGACAAACACTTGGGGGTGCAGGGCACATTAGTCATGTTGGAGAATCCTCTAGGGTCCATTTAGTACTCAGCATCTGACTGCCAGATCTCCGTCAATTGTAAAAGAGGAAACTTCTGAGGCCAGTAGGTCTCCTCAATGCGCAGCCACCAAGGATTTGTTGACCTGTGGACTTAGGTGCCAGATGGGGAGAAGAGAGTATGTCCAAATCCCTTGACAGGGAATATACATTTTCCACCTTCTCCTTCACAAAGGCACAAAAGTAGAGAAGAGTTGGTTCCTGCCATCCATGTGAAATTTGGACATATTTATTATACTTGGTTAATAAATGTTATTACATATTCATTAAATACCTATGTGCATAATGAACAAAATGCTATATTTTATTTTAATCTCATGCTGCAAACACTATTTTCTTTCATTTTACCCCCTCTCTGAGAGGGGCAGATGCTAGGCGATTTTCTCATTACCCACTAGCTAATTTTAGCTGTATGAACCCAAGATATGTATCTACCTAGAAAGGGAGAGAGACTGGAGGAGCTCTGTATAGCTATCACATCATTGTTTGATGTAAGAATTGGAAGAGATCTCAGCCAGCGGTGTGCTGAAGCCATCTCAACTCCAGCTCCCAAGAGCCGATTGCATGTCTTTCTTCCCAGCTCCGATTTCAGTAATGTCAGGTTAGCAGCTTGAAATTGCCATGGTGGAAGTATTTACACCATGGAAGTTGCCAAAAGCTACAAATGAGGGCTTTTCCCTCCTGGAGAGCTGGTTAATTGTTTACCAGCACACTGATGGGTCTCACTGTACAAAGGCGGAAACTGACGTGCAAAAGGTGAAGTGACTTGTCCGAGATCACATAACCAATTGGTCATGGAACTGGCACAAGTCAAGTCACCTGATGCTTATACATCATCACTCTTTTCACTGGGAAGCTGCAGTGATTAGGATTTAGAGGGTGTCTCTAAATAGATAAGTGTGTAGACAACGGCGCAGATTATTATACAAAAGAAACAGATGCCATGGTCTTCAAGTTAATAGCTTGCCAGGGCTAAATGAGGAACATCTAAACTTCTCTCCACAGATGGCTCTTTTGTACCCCACCCCCCAAACTCCTACCCCTTGAGGGGAGGGGTTCCTAAGAGTGGAAAAGCAGGCTAGGAGGAGACTTCAACTTCTTTCAGCTTTACATTGGAGGAAGCATCGGAAGGCATCACTCAGCCAAGTGCCTTGATGTTTTTGACTCCCCTTTGCTCTGTAATTAGTGTCTATTTGTCTCCTTAACTTAAACTGTTTTTTAGCAATTTAGAGCCAGGGAGCTCGTGTTATTTCAGCGAAGTGATAAAAAAATGGATATGTAATTGAAATCCCTTCTACTCCTCTGGGAACCTGGTATGTTGCTTCATGGAGCTGAATGATAAAGATCCCTGCCCTGATAAGTAGGCTGGTTGATTAGGACGAATCCCACAGGCAATCCCTAATCTACTAGTCTGTTTGTTAACTATCTGTCTTTTTAGGATATTTGGTTTGCATATTATGATAATAAAATAATGCGCAAGCTCTTTAAAGGTGGAAATGAACCCAAATTAAGGACAGAACAGCCACAGCTGACATCCGCCCTCCCCACTGCAACAGATCAATTGTCAATTAGCCACAGGTTTTTATCGAGTATCTATTGTTTGCATGGCACTAGGTTAGGGATAGAAGAGGTGTCAGATGTCCAGACTGTGGTCTTAAGGAGCCAGCAGAGGCAATAAGGCGTGCCTGCAAGAAATTTATAATACTGTAAGAAAGTGAATGATTCGGTACTAAATATGTGAGTCAGACCAAAGGAGCTGCTGTAATAGGGTAATTTGGATCTCAGCTAAATAGAGCCATGCAACTCTGCAGAACCTCAGAAGTCCCCCATATCCTCGCTTGTAAAAAGCGCTGAAGTGTCAGGCCCAGTGTTAACCTCTGCAAGTAAATGGTATCTCTTTACAGCAATGTGCAGCGCTCAGCATCCCCTGCTCCAGCTGGTCCAAGGCACGTCTAGAACCTAGCCTAGCTCTGCCAGCCCTTTGGGATGAGGTCTGTGGAAGTGGACTCGAGTGGGTGCTTTTCTGTCTTCTATGTCTCTACTGCACTTTAATGAGTGTACCTAGAGTGGTCACCACTCCCTGAGCAGTTGTGGGATGCCAGATTGTGCTAGGTGCATCATACAAGGTGCTCCAATTTCACTTCTCTTCCATAAGCATGAGTGTCGCCAGTAAAGAAACCCAGACTCAGAGATGGCGGGATTTGTTCAGAGCACCCAGCTGACATTCTGACTCCAGAGTGCCCACTAACCCTGTCGAGGTAATTCGGTTCTTTCGCAACCCAGTCCCCTATCATGTGTACAGGTGCCTGGGCTCCACCGCATACAGCCAATGCTCAAGGTCTGGGACAGACGCCAAGCATTGTACCTGCCCACTGTCCCTGCCCACTGAAATTTTAACAAACTTCCCAGGTCATCCTGCCCACCAGTGCTTCAGAAAATAGGTGATGGTCTTACCTATTACGGTGCTGAGTCCTGTTCCCTCCTGAGGGCACTGCATGGGCAGGGATTGTGTCTGCGGCAGCTCTGTGTCTCCAGCAATCAGGGCAGTGCCTGTTTAAGGACTCAAAGCATTTGTGTGTGCATGTGTGAGTGTGCTCACGTGTGTGTGTGAGAGAGAGAAAATGCTGAGTAGCACTGCACGCTTTTGCTCTTCTTGCTGGTATTCTACTATCAGGTTAACATACCTGCTACCAGGTCCCTGAGTCTCAGCTCACATAATGCCTTGGGGGGTGAGTTTGCAATTTGTGCAACATACCAGCTCCTGCACTCCGAATTACCCACTCGGGGCTCCCTGTCTGCTGGGTCCCCTACCATTCACTCCTCCCTAAGCCAGGTGTTGCCTGCTCAGGGAAATCACCCAACAGAGTCAAGTATAATCTGGAACATGGAGATGACAGACAAATCTAGAGGACATTTCAGAGCAGCACAGTACTGAGCACAGGACAATTCTTGGAGTGAGTTTGGACTCCCCCTTCCCAGTCTGTGTGGAGTTGCCGTGTAGTTTCACAGAGGCACAAAGTGGTTGATGGGTAACAGTCTAGATTGCTTTGTGACCTGCTCCACAAGCCTGTTTCTGGAAGTGTCAACAGCCAGAGGATATTAATAATGGGCTCTGCAAAATTTGGGCCCAGACGGGTTAAACAAAAACAATTCTCCCTATCTAACCTGTCAATCTTTCTATCTCATGTAATGTTTCTCAAACTTTTAAAATTCGTTTTTCCTAGAATTCATTTTTTCCTTAAAACTTTTCACTCACATTCTGAGGAATAGACTGAGAGAAATCATGATCTGGTTCAATTCTCTCTGCTCCAACCCCCAATACCCAGTTTGCAGATGAAAAAACTTAGAGTCAAGAAAAGAAAAGAACTCACCAAATCACCCTGCCGGTTAATGCTGGCTGCAGGCCTGGGACTCAGGGATGCTTAGATCGCCTGTGCTCCCAGGACCTCACCTGAAGGCCCAGCCAGATGCTCCTTTTAGCTAAAATCAATGGCAGCAGCAGTAGTTTCAGCTTGGAGGGAGACGCCCTCTCTCCCTCAGTGCCCAGCCTTTCGTTCTGCCCAGAGGTAAGAAACAGGGAACATTCACAAAGCGCTCAATCCTTCACACTCCTCAGCTTGCTGAGCTGTTGTGCTCACGGTAATTCCCAAGCCTCTCAGCAGGCCAGGGAGGAGTAACATGCAGATGTTCTGGATTTCAAAGAACTGGAGGCTTAAGAGGTTAAGGAATTTGTCTGAATCATCCGGCTAGTAAGATGGCAGAGCTGGGACTTGAATCCAAGGCTTCAGACTTACTGTGCGTCCATCCTTTGTGCACACATGCCCGGTGGCAGGTAGCTGCATCTCCGCTCAGCAGGTGGCAAGTGAACACTGTACCTGCCCAGGGCCTCCTAATAGGCTGAGAGGCTCTTTGCTACCCCACTCTGGGCAAGGCTCTCTAACCTGGCCCTCCAGGGACAGGGGAGCGGAGTGAGTGATACATTCCCCCTGGTGCGAGTACGTGTCTAATTCCTTCTCAGGGCCTCCTTAAGCCCTTGGCCTCAATTATGTTCCATGACCAGCAAGTGACACAAATTAATTATCTGCTGGGAAAAGAAGGGGTTTCTTTTATCTGTTTGAAAGTAGTTACCTTCTCATTTCACGGATTGGCCTCATAAATTCCAAGGAAGGACAAAGAAGATGGCTACTGGTCGGAGGGAGAGGAAAGAAAAGAGGAGGGGGAGGGGGCAGAGTGTCCAGGAGTTAGTGCAATGTTGAGGCCCTAGGATTAAAGACCTCTAGGTACCAGTGGGGTACCAAGGATGGGGCATGTGAATCCACGAAGGAAGAATAGATACCCGAGAAGGCTGTTGTCATATTTAAGCTGAATGTGAAATAGGTCAGAAAATAGAAGCTCCTTGAGGAAAGGGACCATCTTTGTGTCACTCACCGTTGTGTCCCTTGCAGCCGTCATAGTGATTGGCATATAGTAGATGCTCAATGAACATCCATGTGTTGAATACATGAATTAGTCAGTAGATTTTGGCCAGGAATGGGGTGGGAAGAGCCACTCAGGAAAGAGATTGCAGTCTGAGTGATGACAGCGGGAATGACCAGCCTGCAGTGTGTGTGTTGGGAGATGGAGGAATGGACCAGAATGAAGATCTGACTGGTAGGTGCTGGGTGCTCTTGATAATAATGAAATAACAGCTAATTTCTTTTATATCTAAAATCCTATTTCATCATTCCTTGCAGTCATCTTGTGAAAATACAGAGTTTACAAGGCCCCAGAGCAGGAGTCAGTCCCTTATTCTGAAACCAAACCCTGACTTTCTGGTTTGGGGTCTGTGCTGGGTGCTGCCACCTCCTGTGTCTGCCCAGGAATAATTAACAGCCCTTCGTAATTTCCCTCGGCCACTGATCATCCTCCGGGCTGAGTTCAGGGCGTGGACATGTATCTTCATGGCATATGAAGATAGCAAACCTGCTAAAAAGAAAATCCATCTGAGTCATTCCAAAGGCAAGTCAGTGGTCATTGTTTCATCACACACTCATCCAGCTTCCTATGCCCAGCGGCTACTCTCATCACCTCAAGGGTGGGCTATCCAAGGGCAGCTACCGAGAAGGGAGTGAGGAGTTGGTGTTTGCTTTATTGCTTGGGACTAAAGGGAAAGAGAGAGGGAAACACCCTAAGTAAGCCCATAGACAGAGATCCCAAGAACTGGACACTCACCGAAGCCTGTTCTTCAAGTGTATTGAAGCAGGATGCAAAAGGCATGAAGGAGGGGACTATCCTTGGCCTCAAGAGACCTCACCCCCACACACACACGAAGCAGGGGGCCCAGCAGGGCCCAAAGAGTGAGTGGTGTGGGAATGAACGGTCCCTGGTGCATGCTTCCTGCCCGAGCCGATGGGGACGGGGATGCCAAGGGGCTGTGAAGTCAGATGGACCTGTGTTTAAATCCTGGGTCTACTAGATGAGCTCAGCTAGATGAGCTCAGATATCCTAAGAACATCAGATACACGTAGGAGGCTGCACAGTTCACATACGTAATCTCTTATGAACCCCACAGTACCAAGTGACAGTATGGGGCAACTAAGTGTTACAAATCCCATTTTTTAGATGAGCGAACTGAGGATCAGAGACTGATTTGGCTAAAGTCACTCTGAAAGTGATAGACCTGAGACTTCTACACTCCATAATCCCGTGACTTCTCCCTGTGCTGCAATGACTAGGAAAAGCCAAATCCCTGCGTAGCACCAAACAAGGAGCCTTAGCAAGACCCAGAAATCGGAAAGCCAGGGTCTGAGTTTTAAACCCCCAAGGTCTTGTGCTAAGGGGCCCAGGGAAGGGAAAACTGACCCTCATTAACATAGAGGTGGGGACCCCAGGCCTTCTGGGCTGCCTTCCCAGCTTCCTGGGTCCCTTGCCCACTGCCCTTCTCTCCCAGGTTGCTGCCTAATTATAGAGCTGTCGATGCAAATTATTCTAATAACTGGTACTAATTTATGCACATTTACATATAATTTGCAATTCATTTGCTGTCCACATTTAGTCAAACTTCACTAATTCAGACCAAAGCAAGGAAACCTAATTTCAAAAGAAGAGTCTAGGTTATAAACTCAATAGTTTATCACAGTTGAGTTTTATTTTAAACAGGAGAGCCTGCCTTAAAATCAAACATGCAAGGTAATAATAAGGATTGTCAAAATTCTCCTTGAAAATGTTTAAGAGCTGGGCTTTCCAGAAACTCAAGAGCCAACACTTAATTCCTTTTATTTCCTCTTTGATTTTGAACTCTGGAAAAGAGGACAAAAAGTAAATAAAAACCCCCACCCAACTTTCTATGGTGACATTTAGGAAATTAAACTTTATTTATGTGATGTGATTCCACCTACCAAAATTTTCCTAGCGCAAAATCCTCCATCCTTCAAAACTTATGGGTTGGAATGAGTTAACTGAGGTCTGAGAAATGGGAGGTGATTTGGGCTTGAACCTCTGAGGATCTGTAGTCAGTAACCCTGATTCAGAGAGTGCCAATGTGACAACTGGGTTTGTGAGGAATACACAGGATGGTGGTGGCCTTGGAGAAGGTATTGTGTTAAAAAATATACAAATAAAAAATAAAAGAGGACAAACTCCTAGAAACGAAGGGGCAAGTGCAGTGAGGAGCTAAGTAAAAATGTGGTCCCAGCTGGAAGCAGCTTCAGCTAGATCCCATGAGCAAGTGCTGACCAAGGGCACTGAATCCACCTCAGAGGTTGTCCCAGCTTGAGGACCTTTGTCCCCCAGTTGACAGTCAGTCACTGGCTGAGGTCAGCTCTCAGCAGCCAGACCCTGTAGTCTTCCAGGTTAGGTGGCCAGGACTCAGAGGGGGTAAAGGGCAGCTGGGCTGGGCACCAACAGCATCTCCTATGGTCTTCCCTTTGCACAGTTCTGATCCACTGCCTTTTCCCCACTAAGTTTATTCCATCCAGACATGGCAGCTCCAGGGTTCTGATAGGTCACAGTTTCCTGGGAGATGACACAAGGAGGGTTAATAGGATGAGCCACAGCCCTGCTGCATGTTCCCAAGACCATGACTACTATCATAATCTTCTCCCTCCGTCACCTATTCTACAGCCCCCTCATATTTGGCTAGGCCTTCTGCCAGTCTAGGCGACTTCCTTGCCCAGTGGGCTGACCTAGCCTGTGCCATCCAAGTTAGGAGCTGTCTGATGTCACCTCATAAACAGATTATAACAGAATTTTCCAAGAATGAAATATGCAGCCTCCAAAACTCAAAGAAACCAAATAAGTGCTATGCTTCTTTCTTGATGATAGCAGGTACAAGGAGCAGTAACACATCCTGGGGAGGCTCTATTCCTAGGCCATTAGTGCCCTATGTCTCCTTGTCATTAACTATCTAGAAAGCATTTCCAGAGTATTTCTCAGTTCTTCTCATTGGTCCAATTAACACCAGAGCAATAATACAGTGGACAATTCTGATGTTTTCTAGGATATCTTGAGAGCCTAGGACACTTTGGACTGGATTATAAACAGAGAATTAACAGTCTCCCTGAGACAAGAGAGTGAATATATATTGCTGTCTGTTTCATAAGAATGCCAACTGTGTTTAATCTTTCTTGTTGATGGATTAAAAAAAAAAAAAAAAAGAATGCATTCACCAGATCAATAGCTACTACATACCATTTACCCAAAGCTATGCTAATCTGCTCCAGTAAATTCTGTACATACAATGGCTGGCATAGTAACTACAATTGAGAATGTTATTTGGTCAATTTGTAGTAGTCTGTTGTCACCACCAATGATAACCTAGCCTTAGCAAGGGCCAGACTGGTGAATTATGTAGGACACGAACCACCTGTCCCATATAATAACAGGAATCACCACTTGCTATCTTTTAAACCAGTTAGATGGTACTAATCTTTGCCATCCTCCTTGGAATACAATATTGGTTTTGATTTGCTATCTTGGGGGAGAGAAAGGACTTTTAGGGCATTCTGTTGGCCTTCCTCATTCAACAGTTCTTATTTTATAGGTCAAAGAACTAATGTAAAGGTTTTATCTTCTACTAAACATGTCCAATCCAATTATATTTCAGGAACCCAGGAAATGACCACCAGGTGGACCATTTTGAGACATGCCAGGTTCAGAACTCCATCTATTACCAGACACCCTCTGACCTCTCTAACATGGGTGTCAACACTGTGCTTTGTGTCCCAGCTATCAGTGTCAACTCAGATCTTGTCTCCAACAGAACTCAAAAGATCCTGTTATGTAAGTGAATAAGGACAGGTCCTCCAGACAGGAACTGGGGAAATCGCTCCTGTACACACTTACCACAGTGTTGCAGGGTCCTTCTTCATGGGAATTTGGCTACCCTTTCATCCATGAGTTCTGGCTTTTAGACCTGGCCTAGCTCTGGAAGTGAGGCCAGGCATCTTGACCTTCTGCTGGAAAGGCTGGAGGCATCCTTCTGCACACTTATTCTTGATCTTTCACGAATATTTACAAAGGGTGCCACAAAAATGAATCCACATTTTAAGAAAGGAAAAAACTTTAATACTCAATACATACTGATAACAAAACTTGAATACAAGTCATATTTGAGCACCTCTTATAATTGCAGAGCTCAAACATGACTTGAGTGTTACAATTTTTATAGTTTGTTCCTTTTTAAAAACGTGTATACCTTAATTTGGCCCCCTGTGTATACATACATATATATTTGTTTGTTTTGCTGACTGCCCATCTGTGTTGCCTCTAGACACATCATGATCTAGGTTCTGTTTCCAGAGACCTCTGCAGGCGGGGCTGTCCATCACAGTGATCATACCCACCTTGCTGCCAGCAGTTAGGTGCCACCTCCCTTGCCTCTGCCCTTCCGGGATTGTATTGTCTCCAGTTCTACCAGGGAGCCCAGTTCTGCCACTGGGTTTCTTCTATCAGCCCCACTGTGGGAATCGCTGGTGGTGCCGTGCTCCTTGCTACTCATTCCTTTCCAAGGTGAGCAGAGTGTTCCCCGGCTGGCCTGAGGAGGGTGGTACGCTGGTAGATTTCTAGTGTTATATAGCAGCTCACTCACACATGCTCACTTCTCTGAGTCTTTTGATCTCTTCCTGCCTGGTTTGATCCAAACTTCCCAGAACCACCCCAGCTGTGCATTAGAGCTGCAGCTTGGGGTCCTGGCCCCTCCCAGCCTGGGCCCTTTGGATCAGCTCTTGGTTCCTGGCTTCCCTGTATTCCAGCCAGGGCCTGTAGCTTTGGATAGAATCCTCTAATCCCTCAGCAGGCCCACCACGTCCCCAGTCTGGCTATGCTGAGATTTGACCCCAATTTACGATCTGGTGGCCAGGTGGGAGGTGGGGACAGATCCTGAGGGGGGTAAGAGATGACCTGCTAAAAGGCCTTCTTGGAGGCCTCTGCATCATCTTCAAGCAAGCAGAGGCCTCTCTGTGTCTGTTGACAGGGGCAGGGGGCCATTTGTTCAGGCCCAAACAGTTTGGGAAATTCTGGATATTCTGTTCTCAAATATGTCTACCCAGATATTCCAAGTGTCAGGATCTCACGCTTCCCCTGTCAGAGCCCTGCCTTCAGCATAGTGACCCACCTAGACAGAGAATCCAGTGTCCTTTGAAGGTGTGCCACTCCTACAACTAAGTCCTGGGCCCCAGCTTCAGCTCTGTCTGCCTCTGGCTGTAAAAATGGAAGATCTCTTTAAATGCTGCTAGTTTGCTTTAAATTGTTAATTAATAGATTCGAGCCTGCCATTTTCTCTCTTCCACAGATCAGTAGTGCTTAGCAAAACCCACCCAATTCCACAGTCTTTATCGTTATTTTTCCCAAAGCTCCTGTTACGAGCTGAATTGTGCCCCCCTACCCTAATTCATGTGTTGAAACTCCAGCCTGCAGTGTGACTGTATTTGGACACAGGGCCTCTAGAGAGGTAATTGAGTTTAAATGAGGTCAGAAGGGTTGGGCCCTCATCCAATGTGACTGGTGTGGTTATAAGAACAGGAAGAGACACTAGGAATGTGTGCACAGAGGAAGGGCCATGTGGAGACACAGCGAGAAGGCGGCCGTCCACAAGCCAAGGAGAGAGGCCTCAGGGAAACCAACCCTGCTGACGACTTGTTCTTGGACTTCCTGCATCCAAAATGATGGCAAAATAAATTTCTGTTGTTGAAGCCACCCAGGATACAGCATTTTATTATGGCAGCCCTGGTAGACCAATGTACATCCTAAATTCCCAAGACATTGAGCCAGATAGTACATTCTGTTCCAGTTCACCCAGGTAAAGGTCTCAGCAATCACACTGCCACAGCCTGCTGGGGGTTATCTATACTCTGCCTACCATGCTTAATGTGGTCTTCATTGTAATCCAATTCTAGAATCCCATACTTACTATCTGCCTTTGTTTCTTTTCTCTTGATTTTTAGGACCACTTTTGGTACCAAATGTCTCAGGTCAAGTTCCCCAAAAAGGCAGAGCCTGAGATGAGGACTCTTTCAAGCTTTTTATTATTAGAGTAGTATTCTCAGAAGAGGGGGGTTGAGGGCAGCAAAATAGGGCTAGCTAGGAAAAGAGCTGATCGGGAATGTGCTCCTGGCTGAAAACCAGCACCAGTCTGATCTCATGGGTAGGTAGTTCTGCAGTGCAAATCCGATGGTTTATCTCTTGAGGCAAGAGAGCTGCCCTTTCACCCCTGTGGAGTCAGTCACTGGCGGAGGTCTGCCATGGAGAAGGGGAGGTGGGTACACAGAATCTGAGGAGAAGCAGCTTCCATTTTGCCAATGGCAGTGCTCTGGAAAAGGGTGCAGCTGTGAATTGTTAAGAGCCGAGGGTTATGCAGCTGAGAGATGAGGGCACCAGGCAGTCAAGGGGACCTGTGTGAGGCAACAGTAGCTTCTACTGCAGATGGGTGGAGAGATGGGAAGATAGAGAAAGATGATAGATGATGATGATTGATAGTCTGATAGATCATAGATCATAGATATGACAGAGATGGTAGATAGATAGACATATGATAGATGATAGTAGGTAGGTAAATAGCTGATGGACAGGTAGGTAGATAGGTACATAGTGTTAGGGAAGAATGAATAGGCCATCAAATAAAAAATCCCAAATCTCTCCACTAAACAGCAAAACACAAATGGCTTCATTGCATTAAGTCCCTCCTAAAATGCCTCTTTTGGTCCTTTGGTCCCCAAGGCACTGCTGTGCCTTGGTGATGAGGGCTGGAAGGTACGCTGCACTAGTGGAGTCCCCAGGAAGCAGACCCTAAGATGGAGATTAGCATACCTGGGGGCACAAGGCCAGGCACAGAGAGAAGCTGGGTTGAGTCGCAGTCTCACTAACAGCCTCAGCCCATGACAGCACAGGCACTGATGTTGGGATGGCATTTCAGAGTTCTGTCGAACCAAAATTAGGGATCCAGACCTCCTCGGCTTTGCATGGGCCAATCAGGGGGTGAAAGTTGTCCCAGAGCAGGGCAGCACTTTGGGCAAATGACCCTTTTCAGTGAGGGCGACTCCCCAGCCAGCCTGACAGGTGAGGGCTATCTGCTTCCAACCTTACCGCAGCTGCACAGTAAGTGCTTCAGTTCTTCAGAAGGTTCTGGGCTGCACAGCTCCGTGTCCACTATAATCACCCGAGCTAGCCCAAGGCGCAGGGCAGGCTCTCACAGGAGCTGGCAGATGAGCAGGGTCTGGGGGATGAATGGGAGGTGCCAGGCATAGCCCTGCTCCCTTCATCTGCACCAGAGTAGGAAGCACTCAATTAGGCTGTTTTACACTGAAGATTTTTCGGAAAAGAAACAATTAGGAACCATTAACTAGGATACCTGTTCTCTCTCTTTTGTTTTCCCTTTTAAAAACAAGCTGGAAAATACGCCTTCATTAACCTGCTTTTCATCTGGAAGACAGCAGCAGAGCTTCTGAGCATGTCAGCCTGCTTGCAGATGAAATGGGAAAGAGCTTGTCAAACATCTCCCTACAAGGGCAGGAAAGGGAAGGTGGCAGGGGAAAGGTTGGGTAGGAGGATTGCTCAGACTCAAGAAACTATCTGCAAGGCACTAATTGGGTTGCCAAAATGTGCCTGGGAAAAGAGGAGAAAGGCAGATAAAGAGTTTCAGAGCCGGGGGTCAGTGGTAGGGCCAGGGGCAAGGTGTAGCCAAGCCCCTCCATCCAGCATAGGCGGGGGATTAAGTGGGCTACAGAATGAGGCCAGGCATCTCCCAGGGGCTGCTTGCCCTTGAACTTCCTATTCCAAGCACAGGTCCAGATGGCGCTCTGCCCCTGCCCCTCTGCAATGTCATCATGGGGAAAATTGCTAGAGGAGGGCAGGGGAGACTGATTACTAAGCTTGGTGTTCCAAGGTGGAGGCTGATAAGGGGAGATCAGGCAGAGAAGTCTCCTGGGGGTTGTCCAGAGGGCAAGGTTAGAGTCATAGAAGAAGGGGAAGGGCAGGAGCAGATGCTACTCGAGGCAGGCAAAGAGGATCACTCCCAGCTTTGGGGGTAGAAGAGAAAACTTAGGGCAGAGAACAGGGTACGTGAAGGTAAAGAGAGGAGCTTGTTTTCCTGGCTTGTTCTTCACTCTGCAGAGCCTATTTAGCATATCAGGTAGGGCATGCAATGTGGCATGGCCCCTGCCCACCCTGTTCCCAAGCCCCCGCTCCCCTCCGCTGCCCTCTGGTCTCTACCTTCACTGAGTCCCCAGAGGACAGCTGGCAAAGCTGCAGATCTACTCGGCCTCCATGGCTAATGCCACAGTCTTCCTCCTCCTCCCTTTCCTTCCCCTCCTTTCCCTCTCCTCTTCCTCCTCCTCCCTGGCCCTTTTAGTGAGAGTAGACTTTAGAAGCCAAACCACTGGGGCATTTCCCTGATGGCCTGAGCACTTTATAAGACAGGAGGTCTAGATCATTCATTTATTCATTTCTCAAGCATTATTTAGGCATTATTTGGGCAGCTGGTGTTTCAAGCATCGTGTTAAAGATGAATGCTATCCATTTATACCTCCTCCTCTAAGCTAACCTTCAGCAGGAGGGATGGCACCCAAAGCTGGTACCCAGACTGCAAGTGAAAACACCATGTGCATGCAGAGACGAGTTCTGCCTGGGCTTGGGGAATGGGGACGTTGTGGGCTTTCAAAGGTAAAGTAGCCATTAACCCGGTAGAAAAAGAGGCAAAAGAAGAGATGGCAGCAGGAACAGCACATACGCAGGCACAGAAGCACATGTGTCCAGCATGTGGTATACAATCTGGCAACGTCAGACCGCAGTCTTTGTGGGGAAGCAGCAGAAAGCCATCCTGGATATTTGTAAATGCAAGCCTAATGGTTTTCGATGTGAAAAACCAATGAAGATTTTTAAGAAAGTTTGAGGAAGCAGTATAGTTAGATTTGAATCTTAGGAAATGCTGGTCAGTTAGCACAGCAGATAACGGAATGGAGGAGGCCAGTGGAGACATTCAGTTAGGAGTGATGAGGCTGTTGAACAAGTGAAAACAAAAGTGGATGTGCATGTGGCAGTGAACTCCAGCAGTGCGCAAATGTTTGTCAAATAAGTGCAAGAGTGGGGTTTGAGAGATTTATTTTTTATCTATTTATTTTTTGAGACAGAGTCTCACTATGTCACCCTTGGCAGAGTGCCATGGCATCTCAGCTCACAACAACCTTAAACTCTTGGGCTTGAGCAATCTTCTTATTTTTAAATATTTATTTAGTTATTAGTTAGTTAATATAGAGGCTCACTATGCTGCCCTCAGTAGAGTGCTATGGCATCACAGCTCACAGCAACCTCAAAATCTTGGGCTTACGCAATTCTCTTGCCTCAGCCTCCCAAGTAGCTGGGACTACAAGCACCCACCACAAGACCCAGCTATTTTTTTTTTTTTTTTTTTTTTTTTTTTGCCGTTGTCATTTTTGTTTTAGCTGGCCCAGGCTGGGTTTGAACCCACCAGCCTCAGTGTATGTGGCTGGCGCCATCTCCGCCGAGATATAGGTGCTGCCCTGGGTTTGAGAGATTTTGAGCTGTCTTTAAACCAGGGAGGGGTAGTGGTTAAAGATAGCGATAGGATTGATGATCCAGTCAGAACAAGGACTATTTGACTTGTGCACATTCCTTCTTTTTACCTCCATTGGGAGCACAAATGGGCAAGCCACATCATGGTCTGGGCTGTGGTCGAATCAGATGACATCTGTTCTGTGACCCTCCACCTCCAATTTTTTTTTTCAGGACACAAAAGGCTGAGCATGGCCCCTTCGGAGAGGAGGAGGAAGAGAAACCATCATAGAAGTCATAGAAAGAAGTCATTGCTGCCATGTTCATTGCAGACTAGCAATCCCTCCCACCCCACTGCCCACCCCAATACCCTGACCAAACATGGTTATTCAATTAGGCAACCGAACATCCTGGTTTGTCCAGGACAGTTAAGCTTATATTAATACTTGCTCCTCAGACATTATTATTAATCCAGTTCCTTTCCCTTTCTAAAGCAGCCCAGTTTAAATGATAAAATATAAGTTAACCTTATAAATCAGCCATGGCCTTCTTCCCCACTAAGCCCAGATCTTAGAACCCTTCTCTACACAGCTTTCTTTCTAAACAACAACTACTATTCAATCAGGTATTGAAATCTATTTGCCACCTTTTTTATAGAAGAAAGAACATAGGTCTCCTATTAGCTGGGCAGACAGGGGCCTGCCATCTGACCTGGAGCCTCCATTTCTCCTTTTGACAATTGCAAAACAATGCTGTGAGTGTGCACGTGGAGTGAGGTCGTGCCTGAAAAAGTGCACCCCAAGGAGTGCGGTCTTCATGCTTCATGCTTATTTGAAGGGTGGGAACAACTGATGTGGTGGGGTGCAGGGGTCTTGGCATCACCCTCACCCTCACTGCTGTAGAAGACCATGATCCTCCTTAGGAGGAAGGCTGTTATAACCAGCCGCTCCTCCTGGAGTTCAGCCCTCTCCTCCCCTAATCCTCTCCTCCTTTGGAGACAAACAACAAACCCCTTCCGTGCCCCCACCCCTCAGATCAACTCCATCCAGAAGCCAGGCTTCTCTTTGTACTACAGCAAACACACGCCTCTCATTGACGCTCCCCCAGGACCCTCTGTGGGCAACACACGCACAGCTTTGAAGTTGCGAGTGTGTTTAATGCGCAAGGGCCCCGTCGTGGTTCAAGGACAGTATTTTAAGTCCCTGAGAAGACGGGAACAAAGTTTTGATTGCGGAAAGAAACCAGATTCTTAACAGACTTGAATGATAAAACATCACAATCTCATTCGATTGTAGCAGCAAGCTCTGAAGAGGGAAGAAAGGAAGAAACAATTGATTGGGAAGCCTGACTTCTATCCCAGATCCCTGACCTAAGCAGGTACCACTTTGACTTGCGACAGGCGCAGTGCTAAGAATGCAGATGCAGGCTGCTGAGGACAGTGGGCAGGAGAAAGACACACCTGACCCAGGTGTGGAGGCCTCCAGGACAAAGACACAGTGCAGAGAAAGATGACCTTCTTTGAAAGATTACTACCTGAAGGAAGTGTCACCTGACCAAACCATTTAAACCTGAGGAAGACCAAGCTTGTGACTGTCCCGAATTCATCCATAAGTGCACAGCCATCTTCTCACCTTTTAAATGAGCTGCATTGTTTCAGAAATAAATCATCGACTTCATTGCAGGTCCAATGAGAGTCCAGGCTTCAGGAAAGAAAAGAGTCAGTCTTCTGGGAGCTCTGGAGGAAAGATATGAAGAAGATGGCTCTTGAGAATACAGTCTCCTGTGGATTCCAGGAGGACCTGGCCCAGAACCAGATAGAGAAAAGGTGAATATCACCAAACCAGTTTCATGAGCTGTGCTGCAGGCAGAGTGACCTAGGAGACACTGAACCCCAAGGGAAGCCACCTTGGGAGGTCAAGATGATCTTAGTGGCACATGAGATTTGGCAAGTGCCTATTACTCTTAAGAGGTAAGTTGGCAGGGTGGGCTCACAAGTGAGGGGTTGAGGGAAAGATCATCAGCAAAGTCATTGGGAACTTTGAGTCTTATCCTGATCCTCAACTTTTCAAGATCAGGATGGTAATCACTTAACTCTCCCAGGGGTGATTAGTGCTAGGGGGAGGTTCCCATGGAGCTAAGAGCATCGTATT
This sequence comes from Loris lydekkerianus, assembly GCA_963574355.1. Classification (NCBI taxonomy): domain Eukaryota; kingdom Metazoa; phylum Chordata; class Mammalia; order Primates; family Lorisidae; genus Loris; species Loris lydekkerianus. The sequence continues at coordinate 26,219 of CAUYPK010090895.1, forward strand.
CATGTTTGTGTCTTCTGGAGACAAGCACAATGTGTGACATGCATTGGGTCAACTTCTGCCTTAGCTGCTCCTTGGAACAACCTAGGATGCTTGATAAAAATACCAGTGGCTGGAGGCCATTCCCAGAGTTTCCAAATTAATTAGTCCAGGGACAGTCCCAGGTGCGAGTGTTTTTTATAACACCCCAGGTGATCTAAAGTGAAGTCAAAGCTAAAACCCATTGCACCAGGTCATCAGTAAATGGCAGCAGAATAATGAAAGAACCAATTAATGAACCAAAGAATTGGAGGTGAACACCGGCACACTGGTTCACAGCGGCAACATCCTCTGTAGGACCACTAGTGCTGGTCATTGGCGTGGGCGGGTGAACGAGTCTGTTCAGGAGGCCAAATGAGCCCTCACAAGGCCCTCTAATGAGCCTAACATCAGCAAAGGGAGATTGACTATTGCTGGGAGAATCTTCAAAACAACCCATTATAGCTGGGTATGTATCCTTTCATTCCTGCTAAATTCTGTCTAGAGGGCTGTTTCGTATATCTCTTCATTTCATGCTCATAGCAAACCACAGCAATAGGCAGAGTAGGTGTTTTTGTTTACAGTTCATGAGGAACCGAAATGTCCACCCACGCCCCAAATAACATGGCATGTCCAGGTCACCCATTTCCTTTGTGCAGAACCAAGGCCTCTGTGTGGTGCCATGGGGTTAACCTGGGAGCTGAGGGTTAACCTGGGAATCTGGCCTCCTCTTCTCCGCATCTGTGCTGCCCTGTGCCTCATTACAGAGGCACACACATGGGCTGGGGCAACATGATCAGGCATCCAATTAAGCAGATATCGAGCTCAAGAGGGCTGCATTTCCTCTGCTGTGAACCTAGTCGTAATGATAAGGAAATACAGGAGCCCGAGGGTTGAAGCACAGATTTAATAAACATTTCCGCCGTTGCCTGGAGCCTGATTTCTGCCAAGGCCGAATGACTTCTTGAACTAACTTGTTGAGTGATTGCAAACTTCTTCGAGAGCTTCGTGAGAGGTGATACTCACTGCAGGCTGAGCACGTACGCAACACAGGCTGACTTGGATGGGCGTCCTCACTCGCTCCCCTCTCTCTCTCATTTGAGCCCTGCACAGACACCCTCCTCACAATGCCATAATGTCTATGTAAATTGGATCTTTAATATCCTTCAGATAAATGGCTTCAGAAAGAACATGGATACAATAGTCTGTCTCTGAGTTAACATGATAGGCTCTGCCTCCCAAATTGGCTCAGAGAAATTAGCAGGAAGGAAAGAGGGATCAGACGAAATAATAAACCTGCTTACCTGCTCATTAATTTAATCTCCCCACCACCACCCTCTCTTCGCCTTGTGGTTTCACTACCCATAAAATAACTAGATAACTTCGAAGTCCTAGATGAAAGAGAAAACAGGTCTGGAAGCTCTAAGATTAAAGGGGAATTTTTAGGATTAGTCTTTGATTTTTTTTTTCCTTTTCTCTCTGTCTTTCTCCCTCTCTCTTTCATTTTTTTCTTTTTATCTCAAAGGTGACTGAGGAGGCTTCCCCCATCTGTTGGCCTCTCTGCTGAGCTGGTCAGCCTGCAGCCTCCCCTGGGGTACAGGGGCAGAGCTCACAGGAAACTTGGGTCCCAGGATAGAAGGTGCAGCTTCAACTGCTCTCAATGGGTGCCTGTTGTTTGGGTAATGAATGGGTGCAGGGAACTGCGTCCTCTTCACAGTTTGGGTAGGACATCTTCTTGCAGATTCTTGGGTACCCTTGCCTACACCTCCTCTTTGGGGTATCTCTGGCCCTTAAAGGATCTTAGATAAGGGAAGAGCCAGATCTACCTGATCTCTCATTTAGTCATGGGAGCAAGACTGGACATCTCCAACATTGCTCAACAAGACATGTTCCAAATAGTTTCACCTAAGTCACAAAGAACCCTGGCAGGACTCAATGTGAGTCGCAAAGATGAGATGGCTGACACTGTGCTTTAATTCCCCATCAGAGATTTCCTGCTCATACTTACTCTTCTTAGGTGCTCCTGGCATCTCAGGGTGGGCACTGGCCTGAAAACACTGAGTGCTCTTTGGTATTTTTCTTGTTCCAAGGGTATCTCTTGTATTCACCCCAAAGTGATAAAGAAATCCCACAAGGTACAGAGAAAATCCATTCAACTGGGGGAAAGGGAAGACATGCAGTGTAAGAACCCAGATAGAGCGCAGCAGGCTCTGATCAACAGAGGGGAGGCCCAGAGTCAGAAGGGGGAGAAACATTCACCAGAGGGGCAGCTGGTGGCCCTGACACTTCCACAGGGGGTCATACCCCTTCTTACAGGGTCATCGATATCTCTCTCTCAGATCAGGCTTCTTCAAAAGAACAGGAACCTATCCACCTCGAGCACATGGGTTCACTGTGGACCCAGGCACATAACAACACGGATAGAGGCAAGATACCAGGGAGAGAAGTGAGGTGCTGCGGAAATCCAGTGGGAATTTTTCTTCTTCTTCCTGATGTCTCTAAGCATCCAGATGCAAATATCTATATGTTTTTAAACCCAGACACAGAGGTATCCCCATGGCAGTTGTGCCAAAAGTTGTGCCTGACCTAACATTCACCTTCAAGTTCATGAGCCTCACGTTTGAAAAGAAAGTTATTCTAGTGTAGAACAGCAGCTCCCAAGATTTTCTGTCTTTGAACCTCTTAACAACTATAAAAATTATTGAGGGCCCAAGGAGCTCCTGTTGATGTAGGTTACATCTATTGAATTTACTGTACTAGAAATTAAAACTGAGAACAATTTTAAATATTTGTTAAATTCATTGGAATATAACAATAACAGATCCATTGTATGTGAATACAAACATTATGGATTTTTTTTTTCATTTTCCAAAACAAATCAAAATTAGTGAGAACAGTGGCCTTGTTTTACATTTTCACAAATCTCTTTAATGTTAGCCTTAATAGAAAACAGCTGGATCCACATATCTGCTTGTGGAGACACATACGTCCTGTTGTGATGTGCTGTTTTGTTGAAGTATACAGAGAAAATATGGCTTCACAGAGATATGTATTTGGAAGAGGGAGATGTATCTTAATAGCCTTTTCTTATGATTGTGGATATTCATGGAAATTACATCAAAACTCAAAAAATGGTAGTTTCTTAAAGGTTAGTTGCAGCTTAGAATTAGAAACGTTCACATACGTGGTTAAAATTCACTGATTTATTTTCTCATTACACTTAAAATGGAATTTTTACATTATGAATTGATAATTTGTTGGAAAGATTACTTCATTGAGGTATGCTGATCCTATAAATACTGATGCATTTCATGATATAACATTGGAAAACCACGTTTGTGAATATCACCTCTGACCTCATAAGCAAAGCCTTTAAATATTTGCACGTGCCACTGGGATATTGGAGAAGGTGTGATTGCATCCCCCTGGAGGGCAGAGGAGGTCTCTGGGTTGCCTTTGGTCAAAACTGGACCACTGCCAGTGGGCCGAGGCTGGTGAATAGGAAAATCTTGCTGTGGTACTGATGAAACTTTCATCTTCAGGGCCTTACTGAACACACTGTTAACCAACTGGGGAACCTACCGAACTCACCAGGAAACTGCCTTCTGGGATGTTACCCATCAAAAAGTGCTCCATCAAGCAGGAGCACTCCCTGGGAAACCTTCCTCTGGGGTGTCCAGAGGAGCCAGCTAGGGGGAGGTACCAGGCAGCTGGGTATAAGCCCCCATTATCGTCTTATAACAATGTTTTAGATTAATTTTATAATTTTGTGTGTAGGTATTATTTCATGGTACCACAGCTAACTTTAAGGAGCTGTTACTACAGCCAACAATGAATACAGTAGCATGTCCTTGTTGGGGGAGAGAATGAATCATTGGGTTTCAGTGTTGCACAGGAGTTCAAGTGTGTGCAGAAGCTGAGTCAACAAAGGGGTGGATTGTGCCTGTTATGTCCATTATCAAGTCATTGTTGCTCAGAGCGGTCTACCTTCATTCCTCCCTGTGATACTGGAGTGCTGCTTCCTTGCAGGGGAAGTTTTGTCAGTGCACAGCAGTGGAAGGGCCCTGGAGGAAGTTCCAACGATCTTCTGGGCTTGCTCCTCTGGTCTAGGTAGCCAGCAGCGTGAGGGATGTTGACTGGTGTCGTGCCCACTTGTTTTGGCATCTCCCCACGAGCAGCTTCCCTTGGCACTGCACAGAGTGACTTTCTAAAAAGTTCATGAAAATGGTTTTGATTTCTCAGAACCCCATAAAGCAGGGGTCCTCAAATTACAGTCCACAGGCCACATGAGGCGGTGTGATTGCATTTGTGCCTGTTTTGGTTTTTTACTTCAAAATAAGATATGTGCAGTGTGCATAGGAATTTGTTTATAGCTTATTTTTTTAAACTATAGTCTGGCCCGCCAACGGTCTGAGGGACAATGAACTGGCCCCCTGTTTAAAAAGTTTGAGGACCTCTGCAAAGGAACTAGGGAAACCCTGGTATCTCTGAGCCTCACTTTGAGAACTGCTGGTATTGAGGTAAAGTTTATATGTCTGGGCATTACAGACCTGAGTCTGAATCTTGCCTGACAATTTTTAGCTAGTTTTAACCTTGGACAATTTCCTTAACTTCTCTATTACTTGGCTTTCTCATATATAAAATGGAATTAGTAAGATTGTCTCCCCGCAGGTATCTACAAGAATTAAATGGGGTGTGGTTTGGGCATATACCAGAGTTTCTGGCATATGATAAATACTCAGTATAGAGAAACTATGATGGAGAGACAGAGGAGAAAGGGGAATGAACGGAGGAAAAAATTAGAGTTCTGGTTACCTCATAGTGGGGACATAAGGAGACCATACAGCAAGAGTGAGGTTACACAGTGGTGGGAGGTAAATTTGGGGCCTTGAGTTCTTCCACCCTATCTCCAAAAATTCTTAGAAGAGAAGTAGCTGGGTAGGTGAAGAAAGTCAGGTGCAAGGGCAGCCTAGGGAGCAGCTCACCCACGCTGGCGCCTCTTTAGAAGGTAACCTCAGAAAGCCTGTGTGTCCCCTAAGAAACCTTCTCTTCCCCCTTCAATAAAGACAGCCACAGGCCAGGTGCAGTGGCTCATGCCTGTAATCATAGTACTCTGGGAGGCCGAGGCAGGTGGATTGCCTGAGCTCATAGGTTTGAGACCAGCCTACGTGAGAACAAGACCCCCCATGTCTATAAAAAATAGCCAGGTGTTGTGGTGGGCACCTGTTGTCCCAGGTACTTGGGAGGCTGAGGCAAGAGACTTGCTTAAGCCCGAAAGTTTGAGGTTGCTGCGAGCTATGAAGCCATGGCAAAGTGAGACTTTCTCTCAAGAAAAACAAAAAATAAAGACAGCCACCATGCGAGGGAAGCTGGCTGAGCAACGGGCCTGATCGACTCGGGGCCTCTGGCTGAAGTGTTAGCTGTTGTCACTAAGATGCAAAACTGCTCTTGGAGAGGCAGCCTGGTTATCACATTGAGGTTTCTCTTCTCCTGTTCTGTATTATTCCCTCAGAAAGCCAGGAGACCCCACAATCATTTTTTAGAGAAGCCGAGAGAGAGAAAGCTGCAACACGGGTCAGCCTCCAGAGGTGTATCCCAATTCCTCAGGAGTTACTTCCACCTTCAGCTGTGCTCGGCTCCTACATTTTAATAGTGTCTCACACCTGCTCGGCAGGCTAACTCACAATTAGCCAGGCTGCTCCTAGCACCCTGGATTGCTCTTGTTCTTCTTCAGCCTGCCAAGAAAAAGGACACTCCATGACAATAACTGTTAATATTGTCCACTAATCCCTAATAATAAATCCAGTGGGTGACACTTATTGACAGTGTGCTTCATTCTAGGCATCGCGCTAAGTGCTACACACACAGGAAGGACTTCACTTCATCCTCAAAACCACCGTAGCAGGCAAATACAAATTAAGCCCGTTTTAAAGATGAAACTAGGGTGGAAAGCAGTTCCTCATGCCCATAATCACAGCACTCTTAGGAGGCCAAGACGGGTGGATTGCCTGAGCTCAGGAGTTCAAGACAAGCCTGGGCAAGAACAAGACTCTGTTTCTAAAAATAGCCGGGCATTGTGGTGGGCGTCTATAGTCCCAGCTACTTGGGAGGCTGAGGCAGGAAGATCACTTGAGCCTGAGAGGTTGAGGTTGCTGTGAGCTATGATGCCATAGCACTCTACCCAGGGCAACAAAATGAGACTCTGTCTCAAAAAAGAAAAAAAAAAAAAAAAAAGATGAAGAAACTGGCAGAAGTTAAAGGATGGGTCAAATTTGTACAAGTAATAAATGCCAAATTATTGGTCTATCTGACCCCAGAGCCAATGCTGGTACCATTTTTCTCTCCTGCCTCTTAATGTATGTGAATTTTCACAGCTGGTGGATATAAATTTTCTCCTTTTATCTAGTATGTGTATTTCGGGTCACAATTCTTTGCTCATTTGCTTCCACGCTTTGCCAAAACTGACTGGTTTCCTTCAGGGCTGTGGCTCCTAGTGAAGGGTAACTTTCTCTCTGCATAGTCCTCCAATCAATCCTTCCTCCAGGTGTCCCTGGGAGTCCTCTTCTCACAGGCTTTCCCAGCTTCAACTTGCCCCCTTGCAAGTCCATCCTCCACGCCCTCACCACGTGTCTTAATGCCTGCAGGGCCCCCCATCTCCTAAGGAGTGAAGACCAGGCCCTCCTACCTGCTATTCAAAGTACTTCATTGCTCACTTCCCGCCAACCCCTCCAAATTCATTTCTTCCCCCTTCCTGCCTTGTCTCCAGGGCTTCAGAATCCTGGGTGGATCCTGAGCCCTCGCAGTAAGGACTGTGTCTTGTTTCTCTTTGTGTCCCTGGCGCCTGATGCCATTCTTGGCAGGTAACAGCTGAGCTGTTGAGAACATGTTATTGAAATGAATGATGGACGGATGCACACATAATTTTCAACAGCTCCTCCTTTTTGGCCACTTGAACCCTGCTTAGTGAATATTTCCTGATGGGAAGCTTCCCAAAACTTGGGATTCACTTTGTCAGTGCTCTGAGCGCCCCAGTTCTGGATTTTAATACTTAGGTCCTCCCAGGCGTCCCTACCCTACCAGTTTTCCTAGCTGCAGTCCTTCTCACGGGGTCAGCTCCCTGTGGGCTGCACCTCCCCATCGCAGGCATACCGTCCAATCCTCCTGTGCTTAGATTGCAAAAGATCAGATTTGCAGAATAAGGATGGTTTTTTTTTTTTCTGCAGTTTTTGGCGGGGCCATGTTTGAACCCCATCACCTCCGGTATACGGGGCTGGTGCCCTACTCCTTTGAGCCACAGGCGCTGCCCTATGACTTTTTTTTTTTTAATTCCTTTTTTTGTTCGTACATATTAGTGGTACATATTTATGGGATACGTGTGACATTTTATACATGCATACAATGTGTAAGATCAAACCAGGATAATTGGTATATCTATCACATCAAACATTTATCATTTCTTTTTATATTTTTCTTTTTTTTTATTTTGTGAAACAGAGTCTCTGTTGCCCTAGGTAGAGTGTCATGACGTCATAGCTCACAGCAACCTCAAAGACCTGGGCTCAAGCAAGCCTCTTGCTTTAGTCTCCCAAGTAGCTACAGGTGCCTGCCTTATGCTGGCTAATTCTTCTAATTTTGGTAGAGATAGGGGTCTCTCTCTTGCTCAGGCTGGTCTTGAACTCGTGAGCTCAAGCAATCCACCTGCCTTGGCCTCCCAGAGTGCTAGGATTCGTGACCCATCACACCTGGCCTCAAACATTTATCATTTCTTTATGTGAGAATCATTCCCAGTCTATTCTAGCTATTCTGAAATATACAAGAAATTCTTTTCTTTTAATTTCATATTAATATGAGGGTAAATTCTCAGCCATTGGCTTCTCCACCCAGCCCCCATCTCCCTGCCAGCAGCCCCCAAACTTCCCTCTGCAATCCTTTCTGAGTCACCATTTCTTGGAAGGCAGCTTTAATTGTCACAGCTCAAATCCACTCTGGTCCTCCCAGCCCCACAAGGCTGGGACCACTCCCAGATCCGTCTGACACTGTGCTTTGGGTGGCATGGAGGGAGGAAGCAGGGGACACTGCCACAACAAAGCGTTGTGCATAAGCAGCAGGGGTGATGGCAGGTTAGCGATACACTGTCCCTTCACAGACCTGAGGGCAGATGCCTCATCTAGACGCAGTATGGCAAGGCCGTATCTAACACAGAAGGTTTTGTAGTGCTACTGGTGCTTCACTGTGGAGTGCGGACTGTGAGGTAGCAGAACCCCCACCCACAGCCCAGGAGCTGTGTTCAAGGAACAACCCCCAGCAGCTTCTCCTCCCATCCTAAAACAACAATCGTCCTTTCTCCTTGCTCCCTCTGCCAGAAGTCACGTAGCTCCTCTTTACTTTCCCATCTTTTGCCTAAAATCACATAGCCTTCTTTCCCTAAAGTTAATCTTGACTCCATGTACTAAGATTCACGTCATTAAGAATGTTGCTTATGATAAACACTCCTTTTACTTACCCAGTTACTTCCCTTGCAGGATTAAAATATTCCCACTCACTTTCCTTGCTGATTTGCAACATTGTTAATATATGCAACCTTGTTTATGTACTGTATAAATAAAGCTGTTCATACAGTTCCATGCTGGCTGCAGTCATCAGCTGCCCCAGACCTGCCCTTCCCATCTCTTTGTCTTTTGTGCAATCTGTCTCTTGTGTTAGTTATTTTCTCAATTTCCTGCCATTCTCCCTCTGGTTCATTTACAGTTCTCACTGGTTCACAAAACTTCATTACTCAGGATGTCTCTCTGTCAGTCAGTCTGCTCCTATCAGGACAGTAGACCTTAATAGCCATGGGGTGGGGATGGATAAGGGGACACCAAAGATATAAAAGGATCCTCCCTAAGGACTGAACCCTCCCAAGTGAAGACAGCACGGTAGACAGGAGGGAGGGAGTGACGCAGTGGACATTACTCCAGTAAGGAATGATAAACTGTGACTCAGTGAGTGTGCTAAACTGGGGGTGTCCTGACAGGGAGTGCGACATGCATGGGATAGCACCAAATGGGGCCTGCATATAGCCAGGGCATCTGCCGGGCCAAGCCTTGGGTGAGCACTGGTGACAGAAGGTCAACTTGTATCATAGTCACTGCTTTCTTATTTTATTTTTTAATTGACAAGTAGTATTCATACGTATCCATGGGGTACATGGTGGTGTTTCAATACATATAACGTATAGTGATCACATCAGGGTAAATAGTGTATCCATCATCTCAGTTACTTATCATTTCTTTGTGCTGGTAACATTCAATAACCTCCTTCTAGCTGTCCGAAGCCATATAATGCATTATTGGTGACTATGACCATCCTACAGTGCCATAGAACACTAGAACTTTTTCTTTTGTGAAACAACTTTCCCATTCTCTCCTGATAGACAGTCTTATCCAGTCTAGCTGACTAACATGCAGTCTTAGAATCCTCTGAACACAGCCTCTAAGATCTCACTGGCAGTCATGCTGAGTTCCAACCTGAATTCAACTTATTTGCAATCCTTGAACCCCCATACCAACAAGGGTAGAAAGGAAAAGGAGAATTTGGAAGTAATCTTAAGGGGAAATAAAGGCAAATGTGAAGATGCCTTTGGGAGGTGAAGGAGTAGATAAAACACATCACTGCTTCTTTTAAGCCCCAAATACTTGGTACATTTGCCAACTAAGACATATTAAATGTTTATTTTATGCATTTATTTGCTATCTCATTTAACCACAAGTCCTTTGAGAGTTAGGAGTGTCTTATTTCCCTTCTCTTCCTAGCATTTAGCACAATATCAATGTCAATAGACAAATATTAATAAATACGTATTGAATGAATGAGTGAAGGAATAAATGAATAATTGATAGTCCTGAAAAAAAAATGATGATACCACTGATAGAGATGGAAGACCAGGACATAAGCTGAGACAGTGTAGTAGAAAGCTGTTTATAGACGGTTTCATCCCAATATAAGGAAGAACTTTATAGAGGTCAAGATCATCTAAGGATGAAAAAGGATGGAGACTTTACCTCTTTTATGTTTACATGGATGGAGCTGGAACATATTCTTCTTAGTAAAGTATCTCAAGAATGGAAGAAAAAGTATCCAATGTACTCAGTTCTACTTTGAAACCAATATATAATTACCCACACTTCTGTATGAAAGATATAACACAACTACAGCCCAAGATGATTGGGGAAGAGAAGAGGAAGGGGAGAAGGGGAAGGGGAGGAAGGGGGATGGCTGGGGGGAGGGGAGGGGAGGAGGGAGGATGGGTGGAGGGAGGGTAATCGGTAGGACCACACCTATGGTGCATTTTGCAAGGGTCAAATCTATTAAGTATAGAGTATAAATGTCTTAACACAATAATTAAGGAAGTGAGGCGAAGGCTATCTTAACCAGTTTGATATAAGCATTCCAAATTGTATATAAAACCAGCACATTGTACCCCACAAACGCATTAAGGTATACAGCTAGATTTAATAATATATATATATATATATATATATATATATATATATATATAGTCTTAAAGATGAACTCTGCATGTCGGGAGTTGTTGGTGGTGACTATAAACATCTCTCCCCTTTATCTCCTGCCCATCTCACGCAGCCCTCACTGCAGACTGGTGGTGACACAGGAGCAGTCACCATCCTCATTTTACAGGTGAAAGAAACAAGTCTCAGAGAAGCCAGGTAACTTTCCCAAGCAACAAAGCTGGTGAGCGCTAGAGACAGCCTTTAAAAACTAAGGCTTCCCTGGATCCAGGACCTCATGGTGCTCACAGCCCTCCAACAGCAAACTCCAGCGCTTGGCAGAGCATATTTGATGGACTTCATGCCCCTGGCTATTGCCGCTCGTCCTGGTGCTGTGTTGCTTTCCATAAACAGCCTCCTCCTTCAGACACCCTCCTCAGAGAGCCACCCATCCTGGTGGAGGAGCACTTTTCTGGACTGGGTGCCAGTGTCTCTCTGGCCTATCCTCAAGGAAATGGGGGTGGCAGGCAGGAGGTGTCATTGTGGGCAGGCTTATACCTTCCTTCCCTTTTTAGCCTGCCCTTCAAACACTCCCTTCCATGGCTTTTTAAGGCCACTAAGGATTAACCTTGCCTAGAGAAAAGTTGGACCCTCGCCCAGCTCTGAGGAGGTAACATTTAAGTCCTTGGACTTGAGTCTGCCTGATGAGAGAGCTTTGTTTTCACCTGGGGTCCTTGGGTCATCAGTATCAGCTTGGCCTCTGGAGGACAGAGACTGAGGTCAATTGTGCAGCTGTTGCCTGTCCACATGCCCAACTGCCAGGAAAAACTAGACGCCAAGGCTGAGGTGAGTGTCCCTGGGGGCAGTGGTTTGTGCACGTTGCAGTGTCCCTGGGAGCAGTGGTTTGTACATGTTGCCCCACGTCCTTGCTGGCTCCACTGAGGGAGGACAACTGGGAACACGCGCCCGGGACTCGGCCTGCATGCTTTTCCCATCGCTGACTTCCATGCGTGTTCTTTGGCTGTGATAAACTGTAGGTGTAAGTGTGTCTGCATTTCTGAGAGTCCTTCTAGCAAATTACTGGATCTGAGAGTGGTCTTGGAGACCCCTGAGCAGTCCTCTTGATTCTCCTGCCTCCCAGCTGCTCAGTCTTATCACTCCCCACCTCAGATCTGGGCCTGGCTTACCACAAGTTCCCTTGCACCTGCCTCTTGGACCTCTGCCTCCAAGTCCGCATAGCCTGGGGATGGCACATGCAGCATCCACAGCTCAGCCATGCCCATGGCCAGCCCTTGCTCATGGAGAACTCCTAGCCTGGGGTGGGGGTGGGGAGTCCTCTGCCCTCCACCAGAAAAGAGGGTCAGAGAGCCGCTCACCAAAGTCGAGCAACTACTCAGTAGAGGCAACACAGAGATACCGAGGTGAGGGAGTGAGAGATGAGCCAAATCATCTTTAAGCTCCTATCAAACCCCACAGTGCTGGTTCTTAGATGTGCCCATTTAGTTTGGATGCTTTGAGTTTCATGCAATGACAGGCTTTTCAAGAGGAAACGTCCTCTTGAGCCCACAGAGGGGGCTGGGTAGACCGATATGGGTTGGAGAACATTCTCAGGACGGGGCTCTGCTTGGGAGGTGAGAGGTGAGCAGGGATCTCAGACTGCAGGCAGAGACTTCAGAGTCCGGGAAACCTACTATTCAGGCTGCTTTTTGCAGCATCACTTGGGGATGCTCTGCGTAGCCTTGCTGGGGAAGGCTCCCCCATCCTGCCTGCTAATGTCTCTACCCTACCTGGCACCAGAGGGCCTAGCCTCCGAGTCACAATTGTGAGAGCTACTCAAGGATGCTAATTGCTGCATCTGACCTCCCTTCAGATAACAAGGGAATCACCCTCCCTAATTAGCCCTGCCGCCCGGTAGACCAGCAAAGCCAAATGTTTATCATGGGATGAATGCACTTACTGTAAATTTTGACATATGCTGTGGAAAGATGTTGGATAAATAAGACTTCAGAGGCATGGGTTGTTCAAATAATGAATACCCACAGCTGTGGGTGATAAGGGTGGAGGGGCACAAGGCAAAACAGAAGCAAAGGATCCTGGAGCAGGGCTCAGAGCCACGGAACAGACCCGGCTGGCTGGGCTGGCAGCAGAGGGAGGCATCCGGGGTGCGGCAGAGCGTGGGCTCAGGTCCAGGCCTGTCTCACTGGGACCTCGGGCTCCTATCTTCCTGGCAATGCCTTCCCTTCCTCACATCCACTCACCTCCACTCACAGGCCCTGGAGGAAGGATGAAAAATTGTTCGCAAAACAACCATTTTCCATTTCTTTGGAAACAATGACAAATGGTTTGTGAGACAAAGGCAGAGGAAAGGTCAGAAGGAAAGTGGCACCAGCCCCCAAAGACTCTAAAGCCGGGTCCGTCTGCAGAGACCCTGTGGTTATTGTTGTTGATGTCTTTCTCCTTCCCTGCAAAGGGGAAGGTGAGTACATGGAAGCCTGGATCTGTGACCAGGCCTCCTGGGCTGGGCCAATGTTGAGGAAATCATGCCTCCACCCCCACCCTACCCCCGCCGTGATGCTCAAAGGCATGTAGGAAGGGAGAATGCTGGTTTTATGGTTTCTATTTATCCTTGCAGGTCTAGCCCTGGTCCAGTGGACCACACACTATGACAGACAGACAACAACACCTGGCTCAGGAAGGACACCCCCACCCCATCCTGTGGGGCTCAAACCCAGATGGCTGATCCACAAGCACATCTCACGAAGTTGGCTGCGTTTCTTTCTGTTCCCTGGGTTCCATTCAATCAAGGAGAGAGACATCCTTTCGTTTCAGGGAATGGAAGTTTGTCAAACAAGTATAGGCAGGTGTCAGGGAGGCAGGGACTCCTAGTGACTTCATAGACAGCTGGGCTTGGTGTAGATCATGCTGGTTTCAGACCCACGGCCCAGCCTTTGACCTCTGCTTGTCAAGGCTCCCCCTCAGCCTCTGGTCCTCTGCAAATAGGATTGCTCACACCCTTCCCCTGTGTTTCTCTTCAGAAAAAGCCCATATCTCTGTGTCTTACAAACCACAAAGGTTTACTTCCACTCACAACGCACATCCCGTATGGGTCAGCAGAAGCCTCTGCTCCACAGAGTCACTCAGGGACCCAGGTTCTGAAATTTGTTGCGACAGAGAGGAGATGGCTGGGGGGCCATCCGTGGGCTCTTCTATGCTTCAGCCCAGCAATGACACAGGAGCTGCTCACAGCTCACGGGCCAGCTCTAGTCCCGTGGCTTCACCTCAGTGCAAGGAGACTGGGACATGTGGAGGAACTTCCAGGAAGTGGCACTGTTTATGCCTCAGACTGTCAGAGGGGTGAGAGGGAGTTTGCATTCCCTGCAATGCCTTTGAGCCCCGTCTTCCTGCCCTCTACACATCTGCACAGCACAGAGTCAGATCTCAACAGCCCCTTCAACTTCCAGATGGAGAAACTGAGGCCAGGAGGGCCGTGATTGGCTTGGTGGCCAGCCCCTGCCAGGCAGCTGCTTCCCAGTGTAGTACTGACCCTCCAGCGCTATTCCCTGTGGTCCCTCCTGGTTTGTTCACTGGCTCCTTCCCCCTCATAGGAGGAACTTCCAAATGTCATTCTTTCTTTAGTTTTTCAGCTCCGCAGAGCCCTCCTTTTCTTTGTCTCCCTCCCTCGGGCAAGCGCTTTCCCTGTGAAGGGCTCTTCTTTTTCTCTTCCTACGGAGACGCTGACCTTTTCCTCCTCTCCGTAGGACAAAGCCTAGTCTGGCAGCTCCTAACAGGAATTGGCTCTAGAAGTTCCGGTAATTGCTCTGTCCTTATTACTGAAGCCAGTCTTGGCCAGGGCAGCCCCCTCCCTTTTACCCACTCACTTGCTGGAATCAGACTGCAGATGGGCTGCTAACGAGGTGACCAATTAACAAGCGCTAAATAACCCCAAAATGGTCTTTTTCCACCCTGGCCAAATTTTCAGGCCCCTTTGTTCCTCCTTGGGAATCTGTCCTCGTGACAAGGCCACAATGGGGACTGTTCCCAAACCTGACCCTGTGAGAAGCTGACCCACTCAAGCCCTGGTCACAAGACCCTGGTACTCAACCCCTCTGCGCTGGAGGCATGGGAGCAAGGAGGATTCCTGCCTCTCAGGAATCATAATAGAACCACCCGCATTACTGACCATCACGTGCTGTATAATCCTCATGAAGCCTTTCATTCACTTATTTATTGGGACAAACATGAATTACGTACTTCTGATGTGCCAGAACAGTCTTGACCTTAGACTTGGGTGAAAGGAACCCTCACCCCAAGGTTTCAGGCTTTGGAACACCTTCCTGAGAATGTTTTAAACCCTGCTGTAGTTGGAAGTGCTGACCAAGAAGGGACCCCTTAGGCCCACAAGAGCCCGCCCCTGTTTCTTCCCATCCCACCCCCAGACACACACACACACACACACACACACACACACACACAGAGTTCACAGATGCTCTGAGGCAACTGACAGCTACGGAATGTCTCCAGGGTGTGCCCCGGTGAGCAGATTGCTCCCTCTAGCCATAGCAATATTTCTTCCATGGGGTGTCCCATGAAATACGGCCACCAGGATGGGTGTTGATATGCTGAATTTGGGTGACTTGGCCTATTTATATAGACAAGGGCTCCACCAAAAAGAAAAAAATAAATGCCCAGGATGTTACACATCCCCTTGACACTACAGCTATGATGGCCTTGAAACTAGAGCTATGACAGTGAGCAAAACAGACAGGGCAGTCATAGTTACAAATCAAATGGGGACCAGAGGAGAAAATAAGAGATTTCTGAGACTTCAAGCCAGGGGACCCAATCAATTTGGTGAAGAAGGTGGTATTATCAGCTCCATTTTATAAATGGAGAAACTGAGGCACAAAGGTTCCTGCCCAGTGACCTACTAGAACCAGAAAAAGACTTAAGGAACTCACTTCCTTCTAGTTCCATTAAGTATAGGGTTTTCCCCACCTGCTCAGGCTAAAGAAGGAGGAAAGAGCTCTGGCCTAGAATCACAGGGTGGTTGTTATGAGGACAATTTAACCAGCAGGTGAGAGAAAACTGGGCATAAACTGACTCAACAAAACAAAGGGGGATTAATTGGCTCTTAGGAGGTCCAGGAAGGTTTGTCTTTAGGCTTAGCTGGATGGAGGTGCTTAGATGATATTCTCAAGAATCAGTCTCTTCCTGCTTTTCACAATCTTTTCTTTTAATTGGGGTGTAATTTACATCCAGTAAAATGTACAGATCTTATATCAAGCACACATACACTCATACACACACATACATACATACACACACACATACACACACACACTCATACACACATACTTTTTTAAAAGACTACAGCTGAATGAATTTCTACACAAAACTTACCACCCAGATCAAGCTGCAGAATTTCCAGCATCCTACGAGCCTTCCTTTGGCCTGACTGCAGACAGAAGCCTGTGAGCGCCACCTCCATGCTGACTCCTGTCACCCTTATCTAGTCCTTCCTATCCTGATTTCACACAAATGGAATCATAACAGTGGGTCCCTCGTGTGGCTGACTTTGCCCCGTCAGGGGTGTGATTGTGAAATCTCATGCTTCTTGTGTGTAATAGAAGTCTTTTCTTTCCATTTCTGTGTGGTGTTCTATTATTGAATGTACCTCAAACTATTATTGATGATCACCTAAGTTGCTTCCAATTTCGGCCATTATGAATGAAGTTGCCATGAATGTATCTTATGATAGAGCACAGTTGTTGAAAAACACAGCATTATATTTGGCCTTGGTGGTGCTTCCAAAGAATGTTCTGAAGCAGTTAGACCAACTTACCCCCTTACTTTACTGAATTTTTTCAATTGGATGATGGGTCATTTAGTTACTGATTTGTAGAAGTTCTTTATATATTGTGACTATTACAGTCCTTTTTCTGATCTATGATTTGAAAACATATTGTAGCTTGCTGATTCTCTCTTGCAAAGTGCCCTTTTATGAGTAGACATTCTTAATTTAATAAAGTCTGACTTAACATTGTTGTGTCTTTGGTTTTGTGTATGTATGTGTATTAAAGAAAACTGAGGTTGCCCAAAATTATGAATTTCTTCTTTGTTTTATTCTAGAAACTTCATTATTTTAGCTGTGTGATTAGATCTCTGATTTTTCATGCATTAATTTTTGTGAACGGTGTGAGGTAGAGGCTAAGGTTCATCTTTTTTCCCACTTGAATATCCAATTATCCAAGGACCAGCTATTAAAAAATACATTAGTCCCCCTCCCTGAACTGCAGTGAAGTACTTGTTGTAAATGGGGTGACTACTCCACCACCCTCTCTTCTTTCTCAGCCACTTTGTGGGGTGACCAAGTAGTCCATCATGGCCTCAGGCTTACATCTAATCAACTCAGCAGCCCTGGTGAAAAGAACGCTACCTTCCCCAGCAGCAGTCCCAGCCTTGCCCTTGGCTTTCCACAGTAATCTTGGATCAATCCCTAGGATCAAATGACAACTGACCTATCTTCAGCCCATGAAGGTGGGATGGAGGGTACAGAAGAATCCCCACCCCGAACTGGGGAAAGAAAGCTATGGTTCTTCAAGACAAACTTGAGATGCTGTTACCAGAAGAAAGGGAATTAGAGGCTGAGGCAAGCGAAACAAAAACTCCTCAGAGACTCCATGAGCACTGGAGGGGGTCTAGGCCTTTCTAGTTATCATTGTTCTGCACTAACTTAACCGTGGCACCAAATCAGGAAGTAAGGAAGGCCAGGGACTCTTGGGCACCAGGGACTCCACAAAATACTGCAGGTAGTACAGAGCTGCTTTAAGATTTTGTGCACACCCCACCTCTGATGACAGATAAGATTAAGAACGCCTGGAGAATGATCCAGCATCACTGATCTCTTGGGTTGTCAAGGGAGCCCTGGCCAGCACCTCTGAGCTGCCACTGTCAGGCTGCCCAGGGAAAGCAGATCTGCAGTTTCACATCATGCCTCATTTCACCAGGTGTGATTTCCAATGAGACATCGCTCCACTGGGGACTAATGGCGCGGGAGAGTCGAGCAGGGAGGCTGTGATTTCCAATATGCACCAGCCACTCATTACTAGCAGGAAATGGATTTTTGCTGGGTAATCAAAGTCAAATACCTCGCTTAAGGCCCCCCCACACACCAGCCCCCATCACACACAAGGTGACCTCTCTGTGGTCTGCTCCTTGGGTCCTCTGAAAACCAAAGTTCAAGCCAGGCTCCCTGCCATCCCCCCTTCCCCTCCCATGTGGACTACACATTATCCTCTCCTAGGATACTCGGGTTCTTGGGTGGGGGTGGGAGAGTGTGAGAAGGACAGGAAGGTGGGAGGGGTGAGGTCACAGGAGGCAGGTCTTCACCTGGTGGGGAGTGCAGGAGAAATAAAGCAACAATGTCAGAGGTTTAATCAACCTTTGAAGACTTCACAGTGTTTGGACAGAAGTGTGTGAATAATATTCATTTGGATTGGCACCTGTGCACACCACTGAAAGGAAAATAGCATTTTGTCGCAGTTGTGATGAGGAGCAAGCCGTCTGGGGAGACAGGCTGCACATCTCCTGGAAGCTGTGAAGGTGGGTTTTTTTCCCTTTTGTTTCCAGTTCAGTGTGACCCTGTGACTCCTTGAAAATCTAGTGGCCCAGAGTCAATGCCTGACATTCCTTTTTCTGCTTCTCCAGACAGAGCAGGAACAAGAAAATACCTGGCAAGGGCATTCAGCCAGGCTGTGTGAGTTGGGTTCCAGGTCCTGGCCCTGCACCTGGCCCAGTGGGTGGCCCTGGCCCAGTGGGACTACGCCTCTGGGCCTCAGATTTCTTAGGCACAATACACACGGAAGCCACCTCGCCTTCCTTACTTCCCAGTTTGATGTGAGGATTCCAGTAGAAGAATGACCCTGAATGTCAAGAGGGTTCTTTGAGGAGGCTGCCTTCCCCCTTCCTCCTGAAGGGAGCCTGAGCCAACAAGAAGACAGGGGCCTTGCCTGCCTCTGGGGCCCAGCACCTTCCACAATGCCTCCCCTCTCCTTTCTCAGAGTGCAAACGACTTCCTGTCCCTCTCCTGTCTCTTCCCAAGCTGGGACAGTCAGGTCTCAGGGTCAAAAAGAATCTCTAAACCCCAATCATGGGCACTGATGGAAGCTGGGAATTGCCAGCCTTTGCTCTGGGCACCTGGCCACCTCCCCAGGCACAGTGGCTCTGACATTTAGGCCTGTACCTACGCTGTCCCCAAAACACCAGCCTACTGGATAATTAGGGCCCTCCTCTCAACTATTGAGAGACTGACTGACCATGGCCACTAGGCTGCCTTGACAAGAGGCCCCAGTGCTGAGCACTCTGGGGTGTTCTAGCTCCCACCCCAGCCCCGCTGTCTGGCGGGGGCGCTCTCTCCTCCTTTCCAGGGTCTTCCTGTCTGGTCTCTTCCAGCCACCGCCCTATTGGAAACCTTCCTATATATGCTCTGCCTCTCTCCCCACCCCTTTTCTTCCTCCTCCTCACCTTCCTTTCTCTCCCCCCTTTCCTTCCCTTCTGTCTTTCTCACGCCTCCTTTCTTCCCCAAATCTCCTCTTTACTATCTTCCAAGACAAGTATTCCAGGGATCAACCTGTGTTTCTCCTCCCAGCTGGCCTCCTAAACCAGACTAACGTTGCACTTTCTGAACTATTGCTGCTGGGTATTTCCTAAGCATGAATCTCAGACCACGTACGTGGGACCCAATACCTGCCAGGGGTCACAGAGGGGGTGGGCACAGATGGGACCACCGCACTAGTGACACAGGATGGGACTGCCACCAGCACTACTTTTCTTTTTCTTCTGTGTGCAGCAAAGCAGAGCCAATGAGATTTGGAGCAGAAGGGCCCTTAGGAATCACTTGAGCCCCCAGTCCATTGCATTCCCCATCAATAGCAACAATACATCCTGTTTGCTATTTGCAATGATAGAATATTAGCTATTAATGCCTAATATTAAATATTAGTATCCATACCATAGAGTCACATACCATACTATAGCAGCGTGTGTATACTATGGCATAGGGTAACATCTATATTATAGTATTAGATAATATCAAATGTTAGATGTTAATGTTTACCCAGAGAATAAACTAAACTGGAAGACCACAAAAACTCTAAACAAAAAGATCAGAGGGAGAACCTGCTGTACAAGGTTTTAAAACGAGTTTAAAACTGTCATAATTAAAATAGTCCATTATTGGTGGGAGAAAGGAGAGAGAGTTCAGTGGAAAAGAGTAGAAACTAGAAACAGGCATAAATACGAAACATAATTTGGCCTGTGACAAAGGAGGCATTTTGAATCAAAGGAAGGAAAGATGGGCTTGGTAAATGATGTTGGGGTCATTGTCTAACTCTGTGCTATCCAGTATCTTAGCCACTAGCCATGTGCAACTATTTTGCACTTGAAAGTCAGTCCAAAATATACACTGGATTTTAAAGACTTGGTATGAAACAAAGGTAAAATAACTCATTAATAATTTGTACATAGATTACATGTTGAAATGTAATTTCACTACTACTCTTTTGGATATAGTAGATTAAATATTATATCATAATTACTTTTGTTTCTTTTTACGAGGTCAGACAATTAAGCTCACGAATTCATCCTAGAAAAAGTGCATTACACCTTATTGCTACATATCAGTATGGTTGCCTTTGAAGTACTCCCCTTGGGAAGTCCACCCTTCAAAGCACTTTCACTACTATAAGTTTACAAATTAATTGTCAGGCCACAGAAGACAACACCTCTGATGGCCATTCCAGAAAAAGAGTTCCAAAATTGGTTTTAAAGGATGGACTAGGCTCTGGCATCAATACTGAGCTTCCCAAGGGGCGTATGTCAAAGGTGACCATATTGGTATTTAACAATGAGGTATGCAGCACTTTTTCTAGGATGAGTTCATGAATTTGTTTAATTTCATATCTTTTTTTTTTTTTTGGAGACAGAGCCTCAAGCTGTCGCCCTGGGTAGAGAGTCGTGGCATTACAGCTCACAGCAACCTCCAAACTCCTAGGCTCAAGCAATTCTCCTGCCTCCACCTCCCAAGTAGCTGGGACTACAGGTCCCCGCCACAATGCCTGGCTATTTTTTTTTTGTTGTAGTTGTCATTGTTGTTTGGCAGGCCCAGGCTGGATTCGAACCCTCCAGCTCAGGTGTATGTGGCTGGCACCTTAGTCGCTTGAGCCACAGGTGCTGAGCTGATTTCATACCGTTTTTTTACATGGGGTTAATAGAAAATTTTATGTTACTTTTATTATTTTTTTTTATTTTCACATATGCATGTGTTCATTAGGCTTCCACTTTTTGCCTTCACAAAATTAAAAAGGCTTAAACTTTAATAACAATAGCAATGTTTAAGATAGGGACCAGGAACAAAAACCTCGAAAAGAACAAAGGAAGAGAAATACATTCAGAAAAGAAATCAGATGGTTTCTGCAACAAAGTATTAAGCAATAATAATAATAGTAATGCAAAGAAAGTAACATTCACATTGTCCTATAAGAGTATGTCTATTATAGACTGCTTTGACTCAGGTTCAGTATGGAGTATGAAAATATAAATTTTAAATTATATATGTGGCTCATATTATATTTCTATTGAATAATACTAGTCTAACCATTTGTAAAACATAAAATTGAATCCTCTCACCCCTTATACCAAAAATAAAACCCAAATAGATCAATTATTTTAACATAAGATATGATACCCTGGAAGAAAATATGGATAATTTATTTCATGATTTTATTTTATAATCCTGGGAGTGCAGAAGATCTGTAAAAGCATGACAAAACTACAAAGCTGTCGTCTTAAAAGATTGATAAATTTGACACCTTAAGAAGTAAAATTGTCTATACATAATGAGATCTTTAATAATGTCAAAAGATAACAAGTTTAACAGGAAAAATATTTGTAACATATAGGAAGAAGTTAATTACTTAAAGTAAGAAAAGCTCTTATAAACCAGTTTTAAAACATAAAAGGCGAACAACCCCTATAGAATTGGAAAAGGATATCAATGAACTATTCTAAGAAAAACAGGAATTAAAAATCATCAATGCACATATTAAAAAATGCTCATCCTCACAAAGAAATGAAAACTTAAAAACAGGACACCATTTTTCTTCTAGCAGATTGATAAAACTTGAAAGATCATGAGGGTAACAAGATACTAATTCTCTTCTTGTCCAAGTATAAATGTGTCATGAGTTTAAAAGACAATTTTGGCATAACTAGCAAAATTTTAAGTGCATATATCCTTTGATCCAAGTATTCTATTTCTAATAATTTGAACTACAAATGCCTTTCTCTGAGTGTACAGGAATGGTCAATGAAGTATCACAACAGCAGAAGTACAACCAAACAATCAGCCTAAGAATAACTTAAACATTCATCAACAGTGCCCAGGGAAGTAAATGTTGACACAGCCACGCCATCGAGTACTACGCAGCTCTCAAAAATAGAGGTGAACTTATGCTTATCTCCAGTCCGTGTTAGTAAGTGAAAGGATTTCTGGAAGGATCAATTATTTGTTGAAGGTAGTTACCTCTCACTGGTGAGATGTAATACTGACGAGTAGGGAAGGAAATTCTCTTAATTTCTGTTCTTATCATTCTGTGCTATTTGAACTCTTAAATAATATGTGTTGAAAGGATGTTCAAAACAGTAGTGAAATGTAAGTCAAAACTATAATGAGTACCACTTCTTACCCACTAGCACGGCTATTATCAAAAATATATATAACGAGCATTGGTGAGGACATGAAATTGGACACTTGTAGACTGTTGGAGTGCAGAATGGTACGGCGCTGTGGAAAACACCATGGTGCTTGCTCAAAAATTAAAAAATAAAATGATCATACAATTCCACTTCTGAGTATTCCCAAAAGGATTAAAAGCAGTCTTATAATTTGCACGCCCATGTTCATGGTGGCACTATTATTCACAATAGCTAAAAGGTGGAACCAAGGCAAGTACCCATTAACAAATGAATACTTGCAAAATGAATGGGCAAAATACGATATATACACACAATGAAATATTATCCAGCCTTAAAACAGATGGAAATTCTGACAGATGCTACAAAGTAAATGAACCTGAAGGATCTTATGCTAAAAGAAAAAAAAAAAAACTGATTTCACTTACATGAAATAGCCAGAGTAGTCAAAATTTAGAAAGGCAGACAGCAGAATGGTGGCTGCCGGGAGCTGGGAGGAGCAGAGAACGGGGAGTTGCTGCAGAGTTGCAGTTTTACAAGATGAAAAGAGTTAAGAGGTGATAGTTGCACAACATTATGAATACATTCAATACCACTGAATTGTACACTTAAAAATGGCTAAGATGATAAACTTTGTTAGGTATATTTTATATCGCAGCATAATAAAATTTTTTTAAAAGTTCATCTAACAATTATAATTTTCAAAATATAGTTTTAAAAATTGCTTAGTCTAACATAGTTGGCACTGAATTTATGTTTTATTAATCAGGATTCAGTCAGAGAGACATATAACCGCCATGTGTTATGATATAAGTTAGCGAATGATGACCCTCTCGTCAAATGTGACTCACTGACTATTTTTGTACAGCTTCTGAACTGAGTGATTGTTACATTTTTAACAGTGGTTATTAAAGAAAAAAAAAAATTGCCTAGTCTAATGGTTTATTTTTGAAAAGAAAATTGAGACCCAGGAAGGAATGTGGTTTGGGTTGCTATGAACAAATTATTCCAAAGTTTAGCAGTTTGCGATAATAATTTTACAGTATTTGTAATTTTGCAGGTCAGAAATTTGAGAAGGGCCTGGGGTGGGGGTGGGGATGGGGAGGCAGCTCTTAGCTATTGCAGTAATACGTGGGCTGGAGTTGCCATCATCTGAAGGCTCGGTTGGGCTGGGCGGCCCAAAGGTTCACTCCTTTGGCTGGCAGTTGATGCTGGCCCTCAGCTGGGACTCAGCGGGGCTGTGGCCTAAACAAGAACACCTCTCTAACGTGGTGGTCTCAGGGCAGCTGGGTTTCCTACGCAGTGACTGGCTGCCCCCCAAAAGAGTAATCCAAGAAAATCAAGCAGAAACTGTGTAATCATTTCTGCACTAGCCTTTAAGTCACACAGGAATAATGCCACTATGCTGTATTAGTCAAAAAGAGTCACAAACCCACCTAGATTCAAAAGGAGAGGACATAGGTCTACCACCACCATCACCTCCATCGAAATGAATGTTAAAAAATTCTGTGCTTTAAAACCACTACAGAAAGTAACTTGCGGGCAGCACCTGTGGCTCAGTGGGTAGGGCCCCATATACTGAGGGTGGCAGGTTCAAACCCAGCCCCAGCCAAACTGCAACAACAAAAAATAGCTGGGAGGAGAAGGAGGAGCAGGAGGAGGAAGGAGGAGGAGGAGGAGGAGGAGGAGGAGGAGGAAGAGGAGGAAGAGGAGGAAGAGGAGGAGGAGGAGGAGGAAGAGGAGGAAGAGGAAGAAGAGGAGGAGCAGGAGGAAGAAGGAGGAGGAAGAGGAGGAAGAAGAGGAGGAAGAGAAAAAGGAGGAGGAGGAGGAGGAACAGGAGGAAGAAGGAGGAGGACGAGGAGGAGGAGGAACAGGAGGAAGAGGAAGAAGAGGAGGATGAGGAGGAGGAACAGGAGGAAGAAGGAGGAGGAAGAGGAGGAGGAAGAGGAGGGGAGGATGAGGAGGAACAGGAGGAAGGAGGAGGAAGAGGAGGAAGAAGGAGGAGGAAGGAGGAGGAAGAGGAGGAAGAAGGAGGAGGAAGAGGAGGAGGAACAGGAGGAAGAAGGAGGAGGAGGAGGAAGGAGGAGGAAGAGGAGGAAGAGAAGGAGGAGGAGGAAGAAAGTAACTTGCCCAACGTAACAGAAGACAGTACAGGTCTTAAGCTCATTCTGATGTGACTTTACTTCCCATACCTGCTACCAACCAAATGGACTCGCCTCACAGGTGCGTTCACCTAGTATGCAAGCTGAGCTCAGGTGCCACAGTTCTTCCTCAGCCCCTCTTTCAGAAAGGCCCGAAATGAGACTTTGATCCCACTGTGTGCAAACTTCTAATTGTTCTCTGGAAGTGTCCTCCTCTGGACAGACACAAAGGAGCCACTGGCCTTGCAAAGGCATCCTACAGCCCCCTATCTATTAGTGCAGCTGAGCAGAGCTGGGGGCTGCGTGCACCTTCCCCTGGGTGGCTGCTGGTGTAGCTTTTCATGGAGCCCATCCCCACCTCCCTTCTCCCGCACTCTTTCCCCTCTGCCCACTCTCTGCTCAACCTCTTCTCCTTCCTCTTCAAGAGCCTTTGGCAGAAATTGTCAGGGAGTTGATCAGATTTATTCAATTTAGACTTAACAGACCTGGGACTCCAATTTCTCCTTCAGGTTCATAAGGTTTTTGATTCCATTTACAGGTTTATTCATTTATCAGATATCCGTTTCAATTCAGTTTAAACACACGGCATGGGAAATGAGCTCAGGGGAGGTGCGTGTAGTCTGTGGCTCAGGCTCCTGGGAGAGCTGTTGGGCTCGCCCAAGGCAGGTAGCACTTTAAAGGGACAGGACACTGCATCTACATATTCTGGGCAGGGGTTCTCAGGCACGCCTCTTTTATAGATGGAAAGAGTACTCTGGGGTAACTATGGGGTCCCCCAACTGGACTGTGCTTCCATTCTCTGACTTTCCTTTCCTTCTCATTATCCCAGACATAAAGAACCCCAGCCTTCAGCCTGTGCCCACCTACTTTCCATCATGTGCCCCTTCCTACGTCTGCAGAAAAAGGTGCTAGACAGGCCCTTCTAGAGCTTAGGAGACTCGAAGCCTCCAAAGAGAGACAACAGGAAAAGCAGCATCTTGCCCCCCCCCCCCTTACTCCTTACAGGGAGGGCCCACCACCCTATGAAGCCATCTCTCCCAGAGGGCTCAGGGCTCCCCCAACACAGACACACGCTGCCAGGAAACCTCTTCACACATCTACCCTCCACCCTCCTGCAGTAATTGAAGCCCATTTCATTCTCTATTTGCCATCTGTCCATCATACTCGGAAAGGAACAAAAGGGGGGGAACCTCAGTTATTTAAAAAGCATTATTAAGGCTCTCTCAGTCTTGTTACTCTGATTAATTCCCCCACAAAAGATGTGCCAGATTTTTCAAGCATCCCTCTGATGAACATATGTCTTTTTTTATTTCCCTGTCCAATCTCCTACTATGAAAAGACAAAAACAAACCCTCCAGCATCCCACCCTCGGTATGTGGACTGCGCCTGACCAATTTCCTGCTCCCCCCTGGGCCTCTGCTTCTGGGATGAGTAAGACAGAGGCGGTGGCACCCCAGGACGCATGACCCTGGAGATGGGATGCAGGGAACAGGTGTCCAGGAGCAGTGGCATGGAAGTGGCTGTCAGATCCACAGCACCCCCGTGAAGCTGCAGAGTGATGGCCTGGCTGCTAACAGCAATGACTGTCTTCCCTGCCCTCTGCTCTCCAGAGCCACCCTTGCATCTGAACACTCCTCTGCCTCTATCATTCCTCCAAAAATCTCCTTTTTCTGTTTACTCCACCCTGAGCCAGTTCCTCCAACCAAGAACTTACTCCTTGCTCCAGGGAACAGGATACCAGGCCATTCTGTCCCCAGGAATCTGAGCAAGCAGGTGAAAGTCTGCTCCTGAAGTGCCCAGTCCATCCCAGAGTGGCTCCTGATAGCCAGGCTCCACCCTGGGCACAAGGTAAGCGGGTGGAAGCCCCAGAGGCCAGCACCCCGCTCAGCTGCCCTGGCAACTCCATTATTATTCCTGTAGCTAGTCCAGCTGCTGCTGAGTGACACTGTGACCCCACTTGTGAGGGGCCTGGTGCTTGAACAGTCTCAGATGATTTTTTGACAAGATGACAAGTATAGAGAGAAAACAGAGTGCTTCCCCCTTTAACCTTGAACTTGCCACACACACACACACACAGACACACACACACTCACACTCTTACCTCAGATCAGAGACAGGCAAGAGCCCAAATTCAGGTAAAAGTTCAAAAGCTTATGGGAGGTCCACAATGGCAACCTTCTGCTACCATCTGACGTGGCCTCAGGTAGGTCCCTTCGCCTCTCTCAGCTCCAGTCTGCCTGGCTGAAATGCCAAGAAGGGGACCCTCCTTCTCTTCTACCTGTGAGGACATGCCGGGTCTGAAGAGATGCTGTCCTGAGTGCTGTGTGTAAAAGACACCACACATGCCTGGCCCTCCCTGCCCACTGTAGGATGCCGCTGGAAAGAGTGAACGTCCTGGGACAGGCTGCCTATGAGATGCAAACAACGGTTCAGTCTTGCTGACCTTCATATGGAAATAGAGAAGACAAAAAAAATTTTTTTCTTCTTGTCCCTAAAGCAATCTGCGTATTTGTCCCTGGAAGTGTCTGGAGCACGTGAGCTCAGAAAAAATTTCTTATATGACTATTTCTCCTTTGAGACAGCTTGTTCCAGAGAGACCAAGAAAAGGGGAAGGGAAAGGGAGATCGGACCACAGGAGGAACTTTCTGGAAAGCAACATTTCAAAACATGGAGAAGGCCTCTCCAATTTGAATCACGACGTGTATTCTGGGGTCTGCCTCTATCTAATGTCATGACCGTAAGCAGGTCATTTAACCTCTCTGGCCCTCAGTTTGCACAGATACAAAATGGCCTAATGTCCCCTCTGCCTTACAGAGTGTTAGGCGGAGTCCTGTGTGAAGGCTGCATTTCCTCCACCCTGCACCACCATCCTCACTCCCTGCAGCGCCCATCAGAGCGACTTGTGCTTTGTGGATATTCACTATGCATACATGCGTTTATGTAGAGCCTGCCTTGCTCTGAAAAGGGCTGAAGTGCCTCACACATTCAAATAATGCGTACAATGAAGAAATCAATTAATGGGCTGATGGATGTGAAAGTGCTTTGAAAAGTGTAAGATGAAAGAGATTTTTTTTTTACCCCGATAGTGACCCAGGAAGGCTGAGTGGTATTTTCAACAAGTCTGTCCTGAGAAGAAGAGAATTTATCCTAAGATCAGGCACAGGGCCAGTGGATCTGTGAAGGTGATGCTAGTCAGCATGCCTTTCTAAAACGCATTCCCATCTCCAGGGGTTTTAAATGCACCCTTGGGGGGGGCGTGGCAATCAGTCATAGCTTTCCGTAGGGTGGTCAGCCTCCAGACTCAAGCTAAGAGAAGGAAGGGGTTTCTCTAGGAACCTTCTCACATCACATCCACCTCGGGCCATCCACCTGCCATGGCACCCCGTCCTCTCTGCTCTTTGTGTGGGTGAGCCCACCCTGATCATCCTCCAAAATCCCTGAGTCACAACTGGAAGCTCTGCTCTGCTGGACTGGAGTCTCACTCTGGAGACATTCAGTTGGGGACAGGAGCTGGCTGTATGCAAGGCCCGTGGCAAGGGCCGGCCCCACAGAGCCCACGTAGTGTTTAGCCAGGTCCGTCAGACAGTGCCACTGCAGAGCACTGTAAATGACTTTATAGCTATTGTTCCTCACACTGGACACCCCGTCGGAGCTCACACAATATGAAATGGAACAGCCTGCGGGTGGTTGCAAGGAAATGGAACAGTGGTGGAAGGGAATTTTATTGCCCCCAACCTGAGGGGAATGCTGCAGACACCACGCCTCCCTTCCCCTCTCTCTCTCTGCTGCCTCAGCTATTCTCTGAGCATTTTTATCTGGACAAGTTCACGGTGTCTTCACGATTGAAATGGACTATGTCCCCAGACACCTGCCCCCATACCTGGTAGGGTGAATCTAGCACTTTGAGAAGGAAGGAGGGGTTAATTAAGGGGAAAGGGAGGGCTGTGGCTACATAAAGCTATGTCTGAGTCTGTACCTACAGACAAATATGTCTCTGCACACACAAACAGCATCTACATCTGCAGTTTGTGAATTTCTATGTGTGCATTACATATGCGTGTGCATGTAAATCATGGGGTGCAATGTGTGTGTTTGCGTAAGAGAGAGAGAGAGAGCATCCCTCCTAGTACAATACCGTCTGGCCTCTGCCTTACGGCTTCCTGCCTTGTTACTGCAGTTCAGCCAGAGCCCAATCATTACCACCAGCTGGAGACATCATTTGGTGTCATTTGGCTTTGCAGAGCTCCTGTACCAGTGGGGAAACCCAGGAGGGGAGAGTTGTCTTAGAAAAAAGAACACAAGCCAGAGAGAAACAAAAAGCAGAGGCTGAGGGGGTGGGGGATGGAAACATGGGCTTCTTGAGCAGAGACAGATGGAGAAGTATAAACTGAGGCAGGACTGAAGGGCAGATTTGGGGAGAAGCCTAACCTTAGGACAAAGTAAGGCCTATATTTCCTTTAAAATAAAAGAGAATTTCTATTGTCTTCAATTTACAATCACACCACACACTTTACATTTCACAAAACATTGAATCTTTTGGAAAAGTTCTCTTGCATTTAAGAGAAAGGTTGCTGGGGGAAGGGTGATTCCTTCAAAGGAGATACTCAGACTTGAATCCAATGAGCTCCAAATTTAATTCTGCTTGGAACCTGCCTGTGTACCCAGGGATTGAAGGAGGTGAGAACGGGGAGTTGGAGAGAGGCCACATTCTGTAGGCAGAACTCAGTGTTTAAAGGTCTGTGAGCCTCTCTTTGGTGACCTCTGGGCCAGTTCCACTGGCCTCTCTCTCCTTTCAAGCCTACCTCCCACCCCTGCCCATATCCTCCTAGATTTATGGACAGTGGTCTAAGTTAGGACAGTAGCAAGGATTGACTGAATGGATGATTGGATGGAGGATGGGCAGGCAGACATTAGGTCTCAGTCAAAGACAATTCACTGGGCACAGATGTCCTAGTGATTTACCATGGAGCCAGGGCTAGAAACAGTGTCTTCATTGCTCTAACTCCAGAAATCTCTACTGCCTCTGTAAATTTTCAGTGATGGAGTATTCATAACTGCCTCATTAACTTGGCCTTGATGCCAGGAATTCTTAAGTCTTAGTTAGCTAACATTGATGAAGACTCTTAGGAAGGACAGCTCTTTACCTTGGTAATAATGAACTTCCATGGAGCACTGGTACAAAACATGGAGGAGACATGGCCTCATATAATGTTTTCTAAACACTTAAGTCTGTTCTCAATTTCCTGTTTCTTTTTATGTAGGGTAACATGGAATACAGTCTTGCATTAAAAAGAGGAAAATTCATTGAAAATACAGCAGCAAGGATTAAAAGCCTAGTTGAATAGGAAGAGCTGATGTGTGTAAACCATAGTTTTCACGTAACTCATACCCTATAGATGTTGGGTGGATGAAACTGTGAATGTAACTCAGAAGAGGTCATTGAGAAAACACACCCACATTTTTCTTATATTTTAAATGTACTAATGCTGCTGAACAAATGAATGAACCATGTGATTTGTCCCTAAGACTAGCTGCACCAGGAAAACCAAGGTTCTTGATAAATAAGGGGGTCCCAAGGCCCAAAGCCCAACTAACAAAGTCAGAATCTAGATGGTGAGGTAGGACCCATGAATTTATATTTTCTACCAGGCGTCTTAAGGAATTCTGATGAACAACCAGGGAATGTTCTACAAATGAAACTTTACCCTGGAAGTGAGAACAATGTAACCTAAAAATTGTACCCTCATATTAATTTGAAAAAGTAAAAAAATTAAAGAAAACTAACCAGGTCTTGGAATTGTTGGGCCATGTCAGGTGCCATATTAGGGCAGCCTAGGGATGTTTAGATCACCAGATGATGCAGATATTGCTGCAAAAGCACAGGATAGGGGACCCAGTTCACACCTGGCAGCCAGCTGTGTGCTCCTAGCCAAGCCGTTTCCCCTTTCTGGTCTGGGTGTGGTTTCTGCTAGAGATTGAGAACAAAATGAGATTCCTTCCCTCCCAAACCCCAGGTTTTAGTAAATTAGTGGGGAGAGAATTAAGATGGGTTCAAAAGCACATCAGAGATGTCCTTAAGATAAGGAGGACCTGCCCCATGGCCTCTCGGCCTCCCCTGCATACATGGGGAAGAGGGTCAGAGGCAGCACGCACCAGGATGCAGGTCCAGCAGCTGAGTCACCTACAAAGCTTCCTGGAAGAGAGGGAGGACCAAGACCTAGATCCGAGCTCCCTGCCCCTCTGACAGTCACCTACTAGTCTCCCAGAAATGGCACCAAGGGGAAGCTCTAAATCACGTGCAGAAGATAGTCGTTCTGTTTGCCTTTTCTGCAGTAGATACGATGATTTAAATTAGGTCTCGATTCTTGTTTAAATTATAGTTTACTGTTCTGCACCCTGCTCAGAAGTGAATTACCTTAAGCAGCGGTATTAATAACATGGTTATAATTAAGCCTCATTACTGCAGGCAGTTTGCTGAAACAAATTGCTTCTTCATTATTATTATAGCACCTTTGGTAAAAAGACATTTCCCCAGAATGCGACCTTGATGCTTTATATAGTAAAAGCTGAGATATGATAGAGATGTAAGGATGAATTAGCATCTTTTGCCTTCTCTATCTGGCTCATTAGAAGGAAAAGAACGCAAGTCAAATCCAAACAGCCTTGATGGCAATTTTAATCTGTATGAAATGGATAATGAATAGTTTTGAACTTTCTGCGACATTTTTGTAATGGTGTTTTATTTATATGATGCCACTATTAAAATGAATAAATAAATAAAGAAATACAAGCCGAGGAGCAGAGACAAGAAAAGCCAGAGAGTTCTCACCAGACAGCCAATGGCATTGAACTTGAACTTATTATCAATTGGTTTGAGAGTTTCTGGCCCAGAGCCTGTTACACTGGGGGAGAAGAAAGGGGAGGAGAGAAAGATCTGTCTATTTATTCTAATTCTGCTGCCTTACTCTGGCCTGGAGGCCTGGGAAAGGAAGGGGCCTAGAAGGAATGACCTAGAAACTTTGCTAGCCAAGTTTGAAAGGCATGCAAACTTCTGAGAATGTGTGGAGCCCTAGGAAATTTTGAATGCCCACTGGGGCTCTGAAACTTCCGTGCTGCCCAGGCCCCTTCCTTCCATCAGCCCCCACCCACTCCTCAGCAGGTACCTGCTGGGAAGAGAAGCCCATCTTTGCTGGCTGAAGGACTCGGCTTGGCTTGGTCACTTCCTGTTTTGCTTATTAATTACTCTTTCTGGTGATAATTAAGTCTCTGAATACTAATTTTGTTTGGTGATTTACTCTGTTTTTTGTAATCAGATGTGGTGATTAGAATGCACTTTGTACCACATTAGCATCTTCTTCGAAAGAAGCAACCAGAAGCTTACCCAGGCAGGAGCAGCAGCCCCCACTGCCCACCCTCCTCCTCAGGCTTCACCTGCGCGGACACGCCCTGGGGGCTAAGCTCAGCCCCTTGCTGCCTGCGTCTTTTCTCTGCTGCCCGAGACCCTGACGGGGTCTAATCCATCTCTCCTGACTCCAGGTAGAGACTCTCTAGCCCCTGTAGTCAGTGGGGCCATAAAGACACTCTTTATTGGCATGCCATGTTTCTGTGACCCAGCCTGTCCCCAACAGAAAAGGTGGCATAATCAGTAGAATAAATACTCCCTCCTCTCTCTCTCCCCCTTCAGATTCCCAAGGGCACAGAGTAGCCCTTACCCGCCAACTGCCCACCCAGAGCCTTGGGACTAACATCTGGGTGGCAAATATCTTCCCAAGGAGCAGGGAGGATGTCAGGTTCCCTGTCCCATCCTGAGATAGTAAAATGCAGTTGATGAGAACACAGGATTCCGGAATAAGATACACATTGGGTCCAGATTCCAGCCCCACCCATTACTTAGCTGTGTGATCTCAGGCAAGTGACTTAAGCATTCCGCGCCTCACATTCTTATCATTCCCAACTCACCAAGTTGTGCTAAGCAAGAAATGGGAGAATGTATCCAAAAGTGCTCAGCAGACTTCCTGGCACGTTGCAAATGTTCCCTAAGTGGAAGCTATTATTATCATCCCTCCTGCATACTTTTTCTTCTTTCTCCAGGGAGGGAAGTGGCTCCTGTACTATGTACCACGAGGCCATAACTCAGCCTTTAGGAGGCCTGGGGAAAGGTCAGCAGGCCAGTCAGGGGACTCTCTTTATTACACACAAAGCTCCCAAGAATAGCTAGACCCATTTGGAATGAGCCTGCAGGCCTCAAACTCTATATCCCTCAGTGGCAGGACTGCTGAGCTCAGCCTGGCAAATGAATAATGATAGTAAAAGAAAAGAGACATGTAACTCTCCACTGCTTCTTTACTACCATGCCTTTCCAGGATGTACCTCTGTGGTTCATTACCACTCACCTCGAGCAAGGGCTTCTAGTTCGATTATTCACCATCTACCAGGCACACACTACAAGCCCAGCACCACACACAGTACAGTGGGCCTTACCAAATGGTTTTTACACACTTCTCTCTTCTTTTTTGATTTTTTTTTTTTTGTTGTTGTTGATGTTGTTTGGTTGTATTTGAGACAGCCTCACTCTGTCACCCTGGCTAGAGTACAGTGGTGTCATGATAGCTCACTGCAACCTCAAACACATGGGCTCAAGCAATCCTCCTGCCTCAGCCTCCTGAGTAAATGAAACTACAATGGGCACCCACCACCAAGCCCAGCTAATTTTTCTATTCTTTGTAGAATAGAAAGTGCATTCTAATCACAGTATCAGGCTGGTCTCAAACTCCTAACCTTGAAAGATTCTCCTGTCTTGACCCCCAGAGTGCTAAGATTACAGGAGTAGGCCACCATGCCCAGCCAAAGTTCTTGACCTCAAACCGCCTATAATCTCATAGGGATGGATATTTTTCCAGTTAGAGTTCAAGTCAGGAAGTATGAAGATGCAGAAATTCTCACCCAAGATTAAGGATGGCTTCTCAGAATCACCTGAAGGGTAGGGAAAGTGCCTGTGATAGAATCAAATGGAGAGACCAAATAAAATCAACCTGCCCACATAGAACTGACCCACTCAGGAAGAAATGAATGTATAGAACGTCCAACCCAGAAAAGAGGGAATGTGCCAATCCCTACCCTCATCCACCTTAACCCATCTGCTGACTTCCTTCTCGAACTCAGCTCACCTGCACCCAGGTAGAAATAAAAGCTGATGTTGCCCACACAGAACCTGGACTCAGTTTCCTTTTATTTCACATTTTGAAATAATCTTTTATTTTCGGTCTTTGACCTGTCGGCCTGTGGGTAAAGAAGAGAAGATAATCAGATACAGACAAGGCCAGGAGAGCACAGACAGATCTGCTGGACAGCACCTGGCATGCTTAGGTAAGGGAGAATTCAACGGGTAGGCAGAACCCCAGGTGTCAGGAGGGAAGTCATGAGAGCTGAAGCTTGCAAGTGGTTGAGACCACTTCCTAGATGGCCTGAAAAAGCCACACTCAAGAGTTTGAACTTATTCTGCAGGCCTTTGAGAACTGTTGAAGGATTTGGGAGAAGGTGAATGGTTCTGCTTGTGTTTTTTGTTTACCTTAACAGCAGTGAGGGTAGACTGGGAGCCCAGTCTATGAATGGGTCCACTTGTCTAAGTAAGAGGCCCTGGGCTTGGGGCCACATATTAAATACACACATATGGCTCAGCGCCCATAGCACAGTGGTTATAGCACCAGCCACATACACCAAGGGTGGAGGGTTCGAAACAGGCGCAGGCCAGCTACAGAAGGACAATTGCAACAAAAAATAGCCCAGCTATGTGACAGGTGCCTATAGTCCAGCTACGTGGGAGGCTGAGGCAAGAGAATCATCACTTAAGCCCAAGAGTTTGAGGTTGCTGTGAGCTATGACACCACTGCACTCTACTGAGGGCAACATAGTGAGACTGTCTCAAAATAAATAAATACATAAATAAATAAATACACAAACATAAACACCTCCAGGACGAAATACTCATTAAGTCTCTGGATTGGGCTTTATTCTTAATTAAAGAATAAAGTAGTGATACAGGGTTTCCCCATTCTGAGCTAGACAGGGACACCCCCATTTTCTAGGCCTGGGTGAGCTCAGAGATCATCATCATTGCAGACCCCATCTCTAGGCACAAACATGTTATAAGTAGGCCACATTCTCTGGACCCCAAACATGCACATAAAAACTGGCTTGGCGAGAATTCCACCTGGAGCTTCCCCTCCCTCCCGGAGTAGAGAATAGCTCACCTGGAGCCAAGATCACAAGGATCGCATTCCTCTGCACTATGGAAGTTTTAAAATTAATTTCTGCCCAAGCCTTTGGCACCAAATGGTTGTCACGTATTCCAGACACACATGCCATCTCTCCAAACCCCCCTGTCTGCAGGACAGGAAAAGCCCCTAGACACAAGGACCAAATGGGCTTCCCACTCAGGTTCCCCTCTTCGGCTTGCTGAAGGCTCTGACTTTCTCCTCTGTCTTATTTCTTTATCTTTCAATAAAATCTGCCCTTCTGCTTATTCCTATGGTCCATGGGTTCATTCTTCAATTTAGAGACCAAGCACCTGGCAGAGAGGAAAATTCTGGCTACAATAGGATTTGTTAGTCTTTCTCTACCTCCATGGGTTTAGGCATTCACTAAGCAAAGGTGGTTCTACTGAACTTCCTTCCAGGTTGTAAGAGACTGACAGCAGATAAGCCTCTGACTTTCTACAAGGCCTCCAGAGATGACCTTTGGTCTTTCACACCACATCTTGAGTTACTGAGTTACAGCTGGCATGTCCATCATCTCTTGACCTGCACATGCATCACCTCCTAAATGGCACCAGAACGTTCATCAAACAGGACTCAACCATGTGTAAAAGAATTCCCCTACCCTAACTCAGGGCTGGTGCCATTTTGGTGGCAGCCCACCTGCTTGCAGACATGTTAATAAATCCCTGCTAGTGATTCCACATGGCTCTTTGAGGCACCTTTTGCATCTTCCAACTAACAAAAGCTGATGAGCAAAAGAAAAAAACCTGTGCATACTTTCCATGATATCCAATACCACAGATAAGAAAAGCAGTCCTACGATTATAAGAGGGACTTTACCCAACAAAGGAAAGCAGAGTGAACTGGTTCTTTGTACCCAACAATAAAAAAAAAAAAAAAAAAAAAAAAAAGCAATCCTCAAATAAACTGCATGTTGCCCAAAGACCACAGGTTGGACATCCCTAAAGGGACTGGCTACTCTGCAGAGACATCTCAAGGACGTAATGTCTCTCAGCTCAGCCTGTTCCCCAGAATGATGAGATGGACATCCTACCACTTGCCTGCCTTGCTATTTTCCGACTAATACTAAAGAGATAGCCTGGAGCCTTCCATCCCACTTCCCACTTTGCTTCCTCTTATCTGGACCTGCTTCTGTTCTTTATCCTCTCTGACCTGCCCACAGCAGACCTTTGGGTGAATGTAGCCCAGCACCTGGACACAGTCCAGTTACTGTTTGGACTCTGACATCCTTCTCAATGCACCCTTTGCAGCTGCTGGGCAATGGAACAACCACCTCAGGGGGTCCCCAACTCTCTTCCATCCTTCCCCCGCTCTATACCACAGCTCTGACCCCCTGGCACATCTGCTATCAGGGCATGTAGACTTTAGAGGCCTGGATGCATTCTCCTACCTCAAGAGCCTGGGGGGCATTTGCAGCAAAAAGACACAAAACTAAGAGCTGAGCTTTCATAGCCCTTCAGTCTCTTGTCATTTCCCTACAAAGCAAAGAATCATGAGTCCAGTTGAATAATAGTGAGGGTACAAATAGAGCAAAGGTTACTTCAGAGAAGAAGCTTTGCCATTGTTAAGTGAAGACAGTGGCCAGCCAGGGCATCCAGGAGCCTTTTCCCTGGGAGTTTAACCTCTCACTGGTCAAGTTGCATAAGAGGCTGGAATATGCTCCTGACAAGCTTTAAAAAGTCTCTTGTAGGAAGAAAAACAAGCCCAGAAACCTCTCTGGCTCCACACCCCACCAGACCCTGGAGCCAGGCACAGTCCAAACCAAGGGAGATGGAACTAAGCAGAGAAGGGTAACCAGAGAGTTCAGAACAGCCAGTTACATTTATCTTGGGTATGGTTGTCCCATTTGCAGAAATCCCAAGCCCCAGATTTTTTATTTGTGGAACAGAGTACCCAAGCTGTGGGACTGGGGAAGGGAGAAGAGGCAGCCATGAATTGAGCCATGCGGGTGGCCACCATGAGGCAGCTCTAGTCCATGATAGGCAGCCATGGCCCATGATAGGGATGACAGCACTGAAAATTCTGGTGTCCCCAGGAAAGCCATAATTGCATATATGGTAGTATTAAATATGTAGTCAAATGCCATTTGATACACATCAGAATGGAGAGACTTGGTGTTATAAGGCATTATTCCACTTAACCCTTTGTGTATGTGTGTTTATTTATGACTTTGTTGATCCCTAGGCTCTGGGCTAGTAAAGATCTGAAACTATGTCATATTTATCTTTGAATCCCAACATCTAGCATGGGGCAGATTGGCATGGTAGGCTCCCAGTTAATACTTATTGAATCCATCAATAAATAACAGAGAAGAAAGGGAGAAAGAAAACATGCCAACTTTGGGCAGTATATATTATGTACCAGATAGTAGCACAGGAATTTATTACTCATGAATCTTACACTAATTCTGTTAACTAGAGACATGATCTTGTTATTCTCAGGAAGAAATTAAGCTCCAAGAAGTTTAAGACGTCTGCCCAAATCACATGGCTATTGGAACTAGTATCCATTTGGCTCTCCATTCCACTTTTGAAATATCTGTTCAAGATAAAAATTGTAATGAACGTTTTTCTGCCTCCTGAGTGTCAGTTCCTCCTTCTGTGAGTAGTGTTACTCCAGATTTTCTTTCCAGAGACAATTTTCCCAATCCTCAGTCCATGTGCTTTAGGGAAAATTGACTCAGCTCCCCATTCCAGGGGATCTTGTGACTCAGGTGAAACTCCAGATCACTGATTTTCAACCAGTGTGCCATGAGAGGATCTTAGGTTTGCTGCAAAAATTTTTAAAGATCATGAATTAAATTATTTTCAAAAGAAGTTCAAAGCACAATAAGTATATTCTCTTATTCTTACTTTTCTTTTTGATCAGCGTAATTTAAGTGTGCCACGGAAGTTTAACTATAGGTTCAAGCTTGCCGTGAGATAAAAATCACTGCTGTAGAACATGTCAATCCTCGCCCAGCATTTTGTTCAGGGAGGGTCACCTAATGGAGGGAGAACCAGTGAAACACAATCGACCCTTCATAACAGAACTGCTGAGAAAGGGGCTATATCAGTATCGTTCCCACCCTTTTTCTTGGTGCATATGGCAAAAATGAAGAAATTCATCTTTCCCAGACTCCCTGGCCAGGCTGGTCCCTGAGAGAGTCCACCAAGGACAGGTACCTGTACAAGATGTGAAAGGGGGATAAGCCTTGTTTTCTCCAGCTGCAAGGAGACTCGCTGGTTGCAGGCATCCTTCTGTGCATCACTCACATGGACACTACAGGCACCTGACCCCGTCAATGGAGGCTCCCTGGAGATTCTGGCATTCCTCGTGGTCAGCAGCTGCCTTCCTGGTCTTTCCTCCCCAAGTCCTTGCAAGGATTGGGTAAATGTAATTCACTAAGCTGAATTCTTTCCTCCTCTGTGTACCTAACATGGTTTCTGGTCTTCTGACCAAACCTTGATGGCCCATGCGGGGTGCTCTTCTGCTCCTAGGACTGCTAACTACAGCAAAGGTCTTGTTCTGGCCATGTGGGAAGGCCTGGGGGACCTGAGAATGAAGCTCTGGAAAGGCAAGTGCAAGAGCTGTAAATGGACTGAACTCAATGACATCTTTTGAGCCCCCAAATCCAGCATTGCCTAAAGCCAATGGTAGCCCAGGACTTCTCAGTGCTTGAATCTAAACTAGATCCTCCTCCGCAATCATTTAAACTAGTGGTTGAGGGTCACCACTACATGAGGAACTGTATTCAAGGGTCACCGCATTAGGAAGGTTGAGAACCACTGGTTTAAACCCATCTGCCCTTGCATTTGACCAGGGCCATCTGCAGCTGAAGATTCTGATGGATTAGCCTTCGCTCTTCAACAATTGGGCAGTCCCTTCCTTTGTTTTCTGCAGATGCTTGTTCCAGCTTAGAACCACGTTGTAAGCTCCTCCCTCGACCTGCAGACCATCTGCAACGACTCGAAATTCCAAAGATCCAAGTGCAACAGTTCTTTAACTAGAACCCTGCAGGCCTCCAGTCCCCGAGCTTCAGCACCCCCGTTTCCTGCTTAGGAGTTCATCCTTCTGAATCCACTTTGGAGCAAAAAGAGTTTGTGCTCTGTGTCATAATTTCAAAAAGCAGTGAAATTTTTCTCTTTCCCTCCCTGCTATTCTTTAACACAGAAACTTCACAAAAAAAAATTAAAGAAGTAAAAAGTAGAACAGAGGATACTAGAGGCTGGGGGGCATAGGAAGAGATTTGTTAATGAATACAATATTACAGCAAGACAGGAGGAGGGAGTCTTAGCGTGCTACACCACTGCAGGATGACTCTAGTTAGTAATGTAGTGTGTAGTTTCAAATACCCAGAAGGAGGATATCGAATGTTCCTGAAACAAAGAAATGATAAATTTTTGAGATGATGGATGTGCTAATTACCCTGATCTGATCACTATACATTGTAAATATTAAAACACTATTATGTTTCCCATAAACATGTACAATTATTATATATGAATTTAAAAAATAAAATTAAGCATATTTTAAAAGCAGGACATATTGGCTTACACCTATAATCCCAACCCAAAGCTGGAGGATCACTTGAAGCCAGGGGTTTTAGATCAGCCTAGGCAACAGGGTGAGACCCCCCGTCTCTACAAAACAAAATTAGCCAAGCATGGTGGTGCACTCCTGTAGTTCTAGCTACTGGGGACAGAGGCTAAGATAGGATAATCTCTTGAGCCCAGTAATTCAAGTTTACTGTGAACTATGATCAGGGCACTGCACTCTAGCCTGGGCAACAAAGTGAAACCTTCTCTCTTAAAATACACACACCCATAGTAGAACCTCTGTAAGTTGATCACCCAAGGGGCTGTAACAAACTGAAGGTGGTCAACATAAGGAACTAGGCCTGCTGTACTGTCATGTACATGTGGTGTGTGTCCTGTCTATGAAAACTAGGTCCACTTAAGGAAGTGGTCAAAATAGGGAGGTGGTCAACCATGGAGATTCTAACTCAGCATCTACTGATATAACTCGCCCCTCTTCAACTCACTTCCACCTTTCCTCATAGATGGCATTTTAAGATTCTACAGTTAAATATCCATAATTCACGAACATGGGACCTGAATCTCTTCATAGAGGCAACACAACAAGGCTTAGCACTTAGCACCTATAATGGAAAGAACACGATTTCTAGACTTAGATGATGAAAGTTTGACTCCCACCTGTGCTAGTGACCTCAGGTTAGCATCTTTGGGCCTCAGTTTCTTCATTGGCAAAATGGGGGGGACAAGAGCTCTCCCCCTACAGAGTCTTGGAAGGCTGAATAATGCAGCGCTTTTGCACACTCTAAGCTCCTGCCACTGCGCCTGTCATCATAGGTAGCCACTGGGGCATTGGCTGAGGGCTGATTGTGTGCAAGGTAGCCTCAACTCCTTTACACTTACCATGCCATTTTATCCTTACAGGTCCCTGTCCAAGTGGTATTATAATTGTCTAGGATGGAATTCAGGGCACACCACCCCAAATATGGCACTTTGGCATTTGAGAAAACAGCAGAAGCAGGAAGGTCACTCTCAGATACTGCCCTCATGCCTTTTTCCCTTGAAGCAGGCCATAAAACCTAGAAAGAACTTTTTCACCTTCCTCCGAAGTAGGTCATAAAACTTCATATGAGAGGTGACAACTGTATATC
The DNA here is from genome assembly GCA_963574355.1 of Loris lydekkerianus. Taxonomy (NCBI): domain Eukaryota; kingdom Metazoa; phylum Chordata; class Mammalia; order Primates; family Lorisidae; genus Loris; species Loris lydekkerianus. Next base: position 66,558 of record CAUYPK010090895.1, read on the forward strand.
CAGAGAAAAGAAGCAACCCTATCTCTAAAGAAGTGGGAACACGGGTAAGACTCTGAACAAACAGGTCTTCCTAAGTTTGCCCCAGGGTCTGACTTGTACCTCATGCCCCCTTGGCCCAATCTTATTTCTCAGCTATTCACTTCTTCATCAAACTTACCCTAAAAGTACACAGGTGAGGCTCCCTTATTTCAGAAGGTCTTCATTTCTGAAGGCTTCTGTGCCACATAAAACTGATATTAAACAAATCTGCCTATCTTTCTCTTGTTAATCTGTCTTTTATTACAGAAGCCTCTGCCATGAACCTCACAGGGAAAGAAAAGTCTTTACTTTCCCCTACAGCTTCTTGTTAAAAATATAATTCCCGAGTTGATCAGTAGTGGGATTGTGCCTGTGAGTAGCCACTGCACTCCAGCCTGGGCAACATAGCAAGACCCCATCTCCTAAAAAAAAAAAAGATATATGGATACTACAGCATGAAGAGGCTGAGTTACTTTACCAGACACTCTGGTAACAAAACACACATTCCTAGTCTGTACTTTACAAGATTTCCTGGTCAAATATTTTACTGAAACATTTTGTATATATTTTAAAATGTGAAAAATGGGTGGTCCCTGGAAACCAGTAAAGGGGGTTGGTTGACTGGGGAGAGAAGGTGCTGGGAACCGGCAGCCAGGAAGGCAAGCTGCCTCAGGACCACCTCGGGCTCCTTGGCCCAGCCCAACGGACTCATATAGTGTTATTTTATTTTCAACTAAATTAAGTGAAAATGTATTGAGCAACCCTGCCCTAGATTCTTGTGGGAGACACACATATGGCCAAAAAGAAAAGTTAGTAAGATTTTTTAGAAGAAAATGTAAGCATCTATCACATATGTTCAATAGCTACTAATTTATTTGTGTATGTGTATAAAATAGTTCATAAGTACAATAAAGTATATATAATATGTACGGACAATCTCTGCAGTTTTGACCCGATTCTGAGGGGTGACCCTCCAGAGGACACAGGGCTCTGCGGGAAGGAGGCAGAGCGTTGCAGCAAGGGCAGGGCAGTCCCAGGAGGCAGAAGGGAGACTGCCACCTCCAATTCATTTCTGGGCCTAATGGTCTGCAGCTCTTCATTTGCATCCATAATTGACAGCTTCTCAGCAGCTCATTAGGAGAATAGGGCTTTTTGAGACCAAAAAAGAGGGGAGCAAATCCCTGAGGTTATACGGGTCCCTGAGAACCTGTTTAAAACTCCTAGAAAGACAGCAGACAGACTCACAGGGACCAGGAGCATCATGAAGTTGGGCAACACTCATGGGCCGTGACCCTCAACTTCTCAGCACTCTGTAGTTTTAACACCCCAGCTTGCTCCTGCCATGGAGTCAGAGAAAGCAGGAACAATGGGCTGGAAAGTGATGCTCAGGGGGCTTGGCTAGTGCTCTCCCTCCTTTCTCATCAGGGCCCACCCTGGGCTCGCAGGTGCCCATGGCATTGGTGAGCAGTGGCTGGCTCCTTACCCATCTGATGCACCGTGCTGAGGAGGCATTAATGGGAGGAGAACCTCATGCATTCCTTCTGTGAACATGTATCGGACACTGTGTATTAGCCAGATCCCAAACACCAGATCATTTTACTCCTCACAATAGAATAGCCCTCTGCATGTATTTTACAAAAAAAGGAAATCGCAGCACAAAAAGGTTTACCGACATGATGAAAGTCACAGGGGCTCTGAAGCCAGATCTTAAGAGTCCAGTAACCTTTTCCCGACCACAGCACAGTGAACAACCCATGAGCAAGATGCTAAGTGTGAAAAGAAAAGCAGGGACAGCAAATTCCATGGGAACTTAAAGGTGGTAGAAGCCTCTCTGATGTGTGGAAGCCAAGGAGGTACTGGGTCTCAAAGGATGAGCAGGATTTGGAAAGACAGATGGACGGAAAGACACATAGGCTGGGCCCAGGGTAAGCAGTGTTCTCTAACAGGAAGGCTTCCATGTACCCTGGGAGAGGGTGAAGGTGGGTGACACCAGAGGGCAGGGCTCCAAAGTGTGCTGTGACAGAGCCAGGGGACAGCAAATGCAGGGTTAAGGATGAGGACCACAGTTGAAAGCCAGGAGCAGTAAAAGATATTTGACAAAAAGAATAGGGTGCTTTAGAAAGGTGATCCCCAGCAAGGAGGAAGTTCATGTCCACTTGGAGCCCAGGTGCCCTGACCAGGGCTGGGCTGAGCCGGCAGAAGCTAGCTCTGGACTTCAGAGAAAGATAAGCTCCTCTGGGCTATTTCAGGCCCCCCCCACTCAGACCCCGGTAAGTGTTAGTCTCCTTTGCCTGCTGATGGGCCCTCCACCTGCCACCCCTCCTTTCTTCACGTTGTGTGCAGCATGGCACCCCAACATCACTCCCCATGATGAGGTTCCCTCCCAGAATGTGCCCCCTGCCTGCCCCTGAATGAAGCTCATTCCTGACTTCTCTCCCTGCAGACACCCTCCCTTCCCCCAGGAATCCCCTCCTTGAACTCTTGCTATCATCACTCCCCAAAGCTGGATCTTTCTCTGTCCCCCCACTAGAATTTGTGTGGCTCTGTCCACATTCCCTGACACATTTGTTGGTTTAAATTATTCCATCATTTTTCATGTACGTCTTCTCTCGCCAAGTATTATCAGCCTGGCACAAGCAGGGGCCGATCACTCTCTTCCCTGCGAACCCCGTCCATGGGCATGTTTCCTTCCTCAAATTTCACCAGTCATTCAGACACTGAAGCCAGCTTGCATGGATACTTGTTCCCATTTATTCCTTCGCCCAATTGCCCATTTGTTCTGCGGGGGCGGCCATGATGACAGTGCACGCGGACCTTCATCTTACTGTCGCGAGCAAGTCACTGGACTACTCCAGACTGCAGTTGTCTCATGTAGGATACAGACAAAAAGAGACAGATCTGGCTTGGAACTGTGCAGATATTAAGGATGGTAACATTCATGGATGTTCCTAGCACAGTGCCAGGTGCCAAATTCCATTGTGAGTGTCCAGGGACTTAGTGAATTCCCCCAACCAGTGTGCCTTGAGAATCCATGTGGCCCCCGTGGTCTGCAGCAGACTGGCTAGTAAGCCCTGGTACTTACCACATCCCATTCTCCTTTTGATCCCTGTGCCACCCCATGCCCTTTCCCACCCACTGTACCCAGCACACTGCTGGGTATAGAACCAGCTTCAGTAAGCATCTGTCACCTTCAGGGAAGTAAGTTTGCATTCTCAGGACAGCTCCCAGGGTACTCGGTCCACGTCAGTATCGGTAGTAGCAGTAGAGGTACTGGCAGCCCTGACCCAGTTCTCTCACTCAACAGTCAGTCCCCTCCTTGACTCACCTGTAATCACAGGACAAGAAAGGCTGTGGAAGGCAGTGATGAGCAGTCTTAGCTGAATCCTTGCTGGCACTCTCTGTCTCTCTGGCTTGGAGCCAGCAGGAATAGCTGCAGCCCTTCCGTGGGGCAGAGACATTGGTGCCCAGACACTCAACAAATATCTCATATGTCAAATGGCCTTACTACCAGCTTGAAGATGGTAATCAATAGTCCAGAGGTGCTTATCCTCTCTAAAGCCCAGAGCTAGATTCTGCAGGCCCAGCCCAGCCCTGCATAGGCCGCCTGGGTTCCAAGGGAACATAAACCTCCTCCTTGCTAGGGATCACCTTTCTAATGCACCAAATTTTTTCTCACCAAACAAGAAGAATTCATGGTCCCACATCCAATACAAAATTACTAGTCATGTAAAAGAACAGGAAAATACAACCCATAATAAATAATAAAAGCAATAAATTATCAATAATAATAAATAATACATTGGTTAACTCTAAACTAACATAGATGTTAGAATTAGCACACCTTGTATTAGTCCAGTAATTGAGATTATATTTTATATGTTGAAAAACTAAATAGAGATGTGGAAGATACAAAAAAAATGATTGAAATTGAACTTCTGGAGATAAAAACGCCAATATGTGAAATAAAAAATACACAGTAGGATTAATGTAAAACATTGCAGAAGAAAATATTAGTGAACTTTAAGACACAGCAATACACTAAACCAAAATGCAACATACAAAGAAAAGAGAATTTTAAAAATTAACAGCATTGGTAAGGTGTGGGACAACTTCAGATACTCTGGTATAGTTCAAGTTGGTGTCTCCACGGAAAGAGAGAGAGGAAAAAAACATTTGAATAACAGCCAATCATTTCCCAAATTTGATAAAAACTGTTAATTGACAGATCCAAGAAGCTCAGTGAACCCCAAGCACAAGAAACATAAAAAAGAAAAAAAGAAAAAAACTACAGCGAGAACATCAAAATCCAAATACTTGCCATGTACAAAAGAATAAAAATAAAGATGACAACAGATTTCTCATTGGAAATGAAGCAAACGAGACGACCATGGAGCAAGAAATTAAAATACTGAAAGAAAAAATCATCAGCCTAGAGTTCTTTCCCAGCAAAATTATCTTTCCAAAACAAAAGCAACATAAAGATTCTTTTAGGCATAGTAAGTTGAAATAATTCATCATTAGCATATCCACACTATAATAAAAATTAAAGAACATCCTTTAAATGGAAGGAAAATGATACCAGAAGGAAATATGAATCTGCACAAAGAAATTAAGAGCACTGGAAATGATAACTATGTGAGCAAATGTGTAAACCTCTTTCTTACTGTTTAAATATCTTTACAAAATAATTGGCTTAATGGAAGTAATAGTAATGTGATGGTATAGGATTTATAACATACATAAAATATATAACATTGTCATTAAAGCAACAATAACAGCACAAAAAGTGGAAGTCTACAATTGTTAGGTCCTTATATTTTTTTTAAGTTATTTTTCTTATATTGTATTTTAAATGGTATACTATCCCTTGAAAGTAAACTATGATGAGATAAGAATATTTTGAACCTTAAAATAACCAATAAAAATAAAATAAAATATAGGTTTTTTTCTAGTAAGATAAGGGAGATAAAATGGAATTATAAAAAATACTCAGGAATATAGATGAAAAAACTATGCACACACACACACACACACACACACATATATAAAACAAAGCCCCAGAGGAAATATTACAAAAGATTTTGTATTTATATTATCCGAGTCCCAGAAGTACAGAGAGAGTGCAAGGTGGAAAAACATTTCAAGAAATAACGACTAAAATACTTTTCGAATTTGTCAAGAGATAAAAGCTATAGATTCAAGGAGCTGAGAAAATCCCAAACAAGATAAACCCAAAGAAATTCACAACAAGACACATCATAATTAAACTTCTGAAAACTAAAGACAAATTCTTGAAAGCAGCCAGAGAAAAATGACACCTTACCTATAATAAAGAAACAATTCAAATTGTAACAAGTTTTCCATCAGAAACCATGCAGGCCAAACAGAAGTGGAGCAATAGTTTTCAAGTACTGAGAGAAAAGAATCATCAACCCCAAATCCTATTGCTCAACAGTATATAACTTAGATCTACAAAAACTATCTTTGAAGCATTGAAAAAAAAAATAGTGTATTAAAAAAGAAAATTTGTTGCCAGGAGACCTGTACTAAAAGAGCAACTGAAAGAAATCCTCAAGACAGAAAAGATGAAAAGAAGAAACCTTGGAATGTCAGAAAGGGAGAAAGAACATAGTGAACAAAAAACACAGGTAACTTTAATAGATTTATTATCTCTCAAGTGTTCGAAATTATGTTTGAAAGTTGAAGCAAAAATTATAACATTGTCTTATGTTGTTCTGAATGTATGTAAAGGAACTTTGAAAGACAACTGTTTTACAAATTGGGAAAGGTAAAGAAATATAAAAGGAGGTAAATTTTATATATTTCATTGTAATTAAAGCAATAATAACTTAAGCATACTTAGGATATTATACATATATAATATGATAACTAGAATAATCACTAGAAAATCTATACAAGTAGATACACTCAAAAACACTATTAATAAATTTAAAAATTTCAAAAAAAATGTTTTATGGGTTTGGTGCCTGTAGCTCAGCAGCTAGGGCACCAGCCACATACACTAGAGCTGGCGAGTTTGAACACAGCCTGGGCCTGCCAAACAACAATGACAACTACAACCAAAACGTAGCTGGGCATTGTGGCGGGTGCCTGTAGTCCCAGGTACTCGGGAGGCCGAGGCAAGAGAATCACTTAAGCCCAAGAGTTAGAGGTTGCTGTGAGCTGTGATGCCACAGAACTCTACCGAAGGTGACATAATGAGACTCTGTCTCAAAAAGAAAAAAAAAAAAAAAGTTTAATCTACCTGAAAGAAAATATAAAAAGGAAAGCAGAGAAACAAAAAACAAGGAGACAAAACAGAAAACATAAACAGTAGCACACTTAACCCTTAATATATCAATAATCACATTAAATATACCGTATATACTCGAGTATAAGCCGAGTTTTTTCGGCACAAAATTTGTGCCGAGTTCAGGTTTTTCAGCACAAATTTTGTGCCGAGAAAACTCGGCTTATACTCGAGTATATACGGTAAATGACATAAATATCCCTATTAAAAAGAATGCATAAAAATACATGACTTAACTATATGCTATCTTCAAGAAACTCACTTTAAATATGATGATATAAAAGATTAAAAGTAAAGGAATAAAAAATGACATATAAGCAAAAAATCATTGAAAGCAGAAAAACCTATATTAATATTTTAAAAAGCAGACCAGAACAAGCAAAATTACCAGAGACAAGTGTAATAATAGTAGAGTTAATCTACTAGAAAACACATAGCAATTCTAAAAGGGTCTGACACAAATAATATTCTAAAATTAATCAGGGTAATCTACCATATTGACAGGATAAAGAAGAAAATTCATATTGTTGTATCAATCAATGCAGAAAAAGCATTTGAAAAAATTTAATGCCCATTAATAATGACAATTCTCAGAGGTATAGGAATAGAGAAGAACTTCCTCAATTAGGTAAAAAGTACAAAAACCTACAGCTAGCCAGCTAACATACTAAATGATATACAAATGAACACTTTCCCCCTAAAGGTAGGTGCAAGGAAAGGCTATCCTTTCTGTCCGCTCTTATTTAACATAATACTAGAAGGTTTAGCCAGTGTAATAAGGCAAGAAAAGACAAGAAAATGCATGAAGTTGAAAAAAGAAGAAATAAAACTACCCCATCCCAAAGAGTCTACAAAAAACTTTTATAATTACTAAGTTAAGCAAGATTATATGGTGCAAGATAAATGTACATAAATCAATTGCATTTCTATATCCTACCAACAAATGCAAGGAAATTAAAATTTAAAATATAATACTATTCACCATAACTCATGAAAAAAAATCTTAGATGTAAATCTAATAAAACATGTGCAGTACTTGTATGCTTAAAAACTACACAGTATTAATGAAAGAAATCGATAATATCTAAATAAATGGAGAGATATCAATGTTTATGGGTTGGAAGACTTAACAAAGATGCTAATTCTCCCCCAATAATGTATAGTTTTGACAAACATCTGATCAAAATTCTGACTTTTTGTAGATATAGACAAGATTATTCTGAGATTTATATGGAAAGATAAAGAAACTAGAATAGCTGAAACAGTTTTAAAAAGGACTAATGTAGAATAAATAAGCCTACTTCATTTTAAGACTTAAATAGCTGCAATAATCAGGACTGGGTGGTACTGACAGAGAGATAGACACAAAGATAAATAGAAGAGAATAGAGAATCCAGAAATAGACCCACACAAATATGCCAAATTGATTTATGAAAAAGGTACAAAAGCAATTCAAGAGAGGAAAAATAGCCTTTTCCACAAATGGTGTTGCAGCTATTGGATGTCTATAGACAAAAGAAAAAGACAAAGAAACACAACCTAAATCTCATACCTTATACAAAAAGTAATCTAAATGGATCGCAGACTTAAATGTAAACTATGTAACTATAAAACATTCAGAAAAAAATGGAAGAAAATTTAGGCGTAGGCAAAGAATTCTTAAACTTGATACCAAAGCAAGATTAAAAAATGAGAAATTGATAAATTTGATGTCATGAAAATTAAAACTTTTTGCTTGGTGCCCGTAGCACAGTGGGTATGGTGCCAGCCACATACACTGAGGCTGGCAGGTTTGAACCCAGCCTGAGCCAACAAAACAACAGTGATAACTGCAACAAAAATTAGCCAGGCGTTGTGGCAGGCACCTGTAGTCCCAACTACTTGGGAGGCTGAGGCAAGAAAATCACTTAAGTCCAAGATTAGAGGTAGCTGTGAGCTGTGATGCCACTGCACTCAACCAAGGGTGACATAATGAGACTCTGTCTCCAAAGAAAAAGAAAAAGAAAATCAAAACCTTTTGCTCTATTAAAGATCTTGTGACAACATAAGCTAAAAAGCGAGAGAAAATAATTCACAAACCTCAAACAAAACCAAGGATTGTATCTAGAATATATTATATAAAGAACCCTGAACAGTCAACAATATAAAAACTAATTTGAAAATGGCCATAAGACATGGAACAGAATTTCACCACTGAAGATATTCAGATAGAAAATAAACACATGAAAATATATCTAACGCCATTAACCTTTAAGGAAATGTAAAATAAAACTACAGTGAAATATCACTACACAGCCATCAAAATGTATAAAATTAAAACATAGCGACAGCACCAAACACTGGTGAGGGTGTAGGAAAGCTGGATCACTCAGACGTTAATGGTGGGCATGTAAAACAGTAGACACGCAGGAAAATTTTTGAGCCATTTTTTAAACAACTAACTTGTGACTACTTTACAATCCAGCAATTGGACTCCTGAGTATTTATCCCGGGGAAATGAAGACTTAAGCTCCACAAAACCTCGACATGAATGTCTACAGCAACTTTATTCATAATATCCAAAACCCAAGAACAATTCAGATGCCCTCTAATAAATGGTTAAATGAACTGTGGTACATCTAGTCATGGAATATGACTCAGCAATTAAAAGAAAAAAAACAATTCCTACTTGCAATAACCTGCATGCATCCCCAGAGAATTATGATGAGTGCAAAAAAAGCCCCCAACAATCCACAAAAGTTTCACACTGCATAATCCCACTCATAATGGCATTCTTGAAATGACAAAATTGTAGAAATGGAGACTAGATTAGAGTTTGCCAAAGTTTAGAGAAGAGGTGGAGATGTGAGGAAAGTGAATTGTAGCCATAAAAGGGCGACATGAGATATCTTTGTGGTGACAGAACTGGTCTATATCTTGACTGTGTCAATATGCATAGCTTGGCTGTGATAGCATATTAAACTTTTACAACATGTTATAATTGGAGGAAACTGATAAAAGGGCACATGTGACCTCTCTGTCCTAATTCTTGCAAATGTACCCACAATTTTCTCAAAATAAAAAATTTAATTAAAAAATAATTTATAAAACCTCAAGTGAAGGAGCACACTCTACTGCACCCTTGTAGGTGAATCAGTCTCATTTGTGCTCCTTCAAGTTATGAGACCCTGAGAAGGGGCATTCTAGCTGGGAGGTTGGGGGATCTTCTCCCCCAGGTCACATAAGGGGCTTTGCTGAACATTGCAGGCAGTCACACCTTAATGGAAAGAATGTCCTGGAGGGCTCTCGCCAAGTCATAGCTGGAGACAGAGCATCTGCCTCGGGCAATGGACCGTTGCACTTAATCCCCTATCTCTATTTACATAAAAACTTTCAGTTAATCATATAGAGAATTAGGCATACAGAACAGACAACCCAGCCCTTTGTGGTTCATCTCCATTGTTGTTTACCTCTAAACAAGATATTCTTGGTTTAGAAAGGTGTGTACGTACTTTGCTGGATTAACTCTGATAAGGAATCTTTACCTTTGTCTTCCTTGTTCCTGGATTATTTCTATCTGATGATTTTGGGTATATAAGAATGTGAATGAGAATGGCTATTTGCGGCTGTGCCTGAGCAGGCACCAGCCATCCCTTAATAAATCATTCATTTCGTCTGCAGTGTCTGCCTCCATGTCTCTGACTAGGCCAGTGGACAGCAACAGCTGCCTGGCTTTTATATTGGCTTTTTGGTTGCCTTTGGAAATTGGATGTTTTATTTTGGTGGCCTTTACAGTAGAGGATGGTTACTTCCCTTGGGAGAGTGGTCACATTCAGGAGGTTTTTAATGAGTGTGGCATTGACAATAGAGGAGTCTTGGGCAGTAATGAATCCTCTTTTTTGCTATATGGCTGCATGGTGCTGTATTATGTGGAAAAGTATACTTAGAATCTGTGTATATGTTAATGGAGTGGCCTTGTGTGAGTTGTAAGGCTCTAGTGAGGGCTAAGAGCCTCTTGTGAAGAGGTACGGGGGGACAGAGTAGTGGAGGAGATAATGTGAAAAGAAGACAGAATGGCAAAGCCTGCCTTTCTGAGTGGGCAGTGGGCTTAGAGGACCTGTCATTGATAAACCAGGTGTCTTTGGGGTCAGGTAAGGGAAAGGGGGAGATGTGGGGAAAGGGTGTAATGTCACCATGACTAAAGGCCAGCAATCATGGAATGAGTTCTGAAAAGTTTGAGGGTCATGTGAGTGGAGGGCGGCTAATGGAGATGAGGGGTTATTTGCAGGGCCAGGGAGAATGTGGAGGTGAGGGTTTTCTATAAAGAGGAGTAGGAGCTGGAGTAGATGAGATGCGGAAAGTAAAGATGATAAGCGTTGGTGTTTTAAAAGCAATGGAATATTATGAGGGGTAAATAGATATGTTGGGTAAGTTTCTGGGCCTCCAAAAAAAGGAGAGGCATGGCTGCCACTGCTCAGAGGCAAGGGGGCAGTCTAAGGCTGTGGATTCTATCTGTCTTGAGAATGCTATTGGGAGGTGATTATTGTGAGGTTTCTGTGTTAGGACCTACTGTACTTCCTTGGTGTTCTGACACTGAGAGGTAAAGTGGATAATGGGGATCAGGGAGATGGAGAGAGAGTGTTTAAGACAAAGAAGATTATAGGAAGAGGAAGGAACTTGACCAAAGCTGGTGCTGGTCAAGGAGGTCGGTTGGGGGACCTTTAATGGCAGTGTATAGAGGTTTAGCTGAGGCCACAAAATTGAGAATCCAGGCTCTAAAATATCCTAGAATCCCCAGGAAGGAGAAGAGGTAATTTTCTGTTTAGGGAAGGAGTAAGAAGGAGATGACCTGAATTTAGGGGATGAGTTTTTCTCATTCCTGTAAGAGGATGCTGAGGTATTGGACAGAGGGAGAGGTTAACTGGGCTTTGGAGGGGATACTGTATACCCCTTGGTGGCAAGGAAAGAAAGTAAGTAAATAGTGTCTTGCCAGGAGGTAGTGGGGGAGGGACTGCATAAGAGAAGCTCTTCTATGTACTGAAGAACTGTGGAATTTTTCAGTAAAGTTAACTACTGGAGGTTGGCCTGAAGTGCCTGACCAAAGTAATGAGAACTGTCCAGGTGAGTTGTTGGCTGGTGGAGGAATCAGGGTCAGTCCTGGTGAAGGTAAAGGGGGCTTGGGAGAGCTCATGGATGGGGATGGTAAAAAAGGCATCTTTGAGATGTAAAACTGTGTAATGGGAAGTATTGGAAAGAATGGTAGATAGGAAAGTAAAGGGATTAGGGACTACTGGGTGAATAGGCTTAACAATTTCATTGATGGCCTATAAGTCTTGTACAGGAAGGATGGGAGTATTGTAGGGGAAGTTAGAAGGTTTGAGAGTACTGGCTGACAGGAGTTTGAGGATGAGTGTTTTAACATCCCTGAGGGCTGCCACAGGGACTGGGTATTGTTTTAAGGGAAGGATGTGAATGTTGAGGTCCAAGAATGTTGAGAATGTGTGAATGTTGAGAATGTGTGAATGATGGGCTATAGAAGGAAAAGAGGTATCCCATTCGAAGGGTCTACAGGGAGGTCAGATTGAGCGATGGAGGGATTGTAGGGGAGGAGTTAGAGAAGAGTAGGATGGGTAGTAAGAGGTGGGAGCTGGCGGGAATCATCAGGTTTGCTTATAATTTTGAGAGGATATCTCTGCCTAGTAGGGAAATGCTGCATGAAGGAATGATAAGGAATTAATGTGAAAAGAGTCCAAAAAGAGAGCACCACAGGAGTGCAGTAGTGTGAGGGCATAGCAAATTGCCATCAATATCAACCACCAAGATCTGTTTGTCATGAAGGACCTTTGTAGGAGGGTAGGGTGGAGTAAGTGGCTCCAGTATCCATGAGAAAAGAGATTGGCTTACCTTCCACTATTAGATTTACCCAGAGTTCAGTCTTAGTGATCGTCCAAAGGCCTCCTGCACCTCCAGGACTTGTCAGTCTTTGGTGGCCAAGCCCAAGAGGTAGGGGAATTCAGCCATGTCCTGGGAGCGACTGTGGACTTGATCCTCAGAAGGACCTGGGCAGTCAGACTTCCAGTGAGTAGCTCCATAGGCTGGACTTGGTTTGGGGAGGGGTTGGATTTGGGGGAGGTTTTCTTTTTCTGGACTGTCCAGATGAGTTTTGAGAAGTAGCTTGGGTTTGTCTACTGGTAGAAGCCAGTAACTGAGCTCCGGGAGGTGCTGCCACTTAGAGGCCTCTTCTCGGTTATTGAAGACCTTAAAGGCCAGGTCAATGAAATCTCATTGTGGGGGAGCGGGGGCTGAGGGCCCTGGGGGGAGTTTTAGAGCTTTTTCTAGATACCAGGTACAGACTGGGAGATAAAATGCATGTTGATAATGAGCCTGCCCTTATTGTTCTCTGGTGATAGGGCAATATAGTGGTAGAGAGCTTCATTCAAATGGGCTAAACACTGGGCAGGATTTTCATCTCATGTCTGGGTTGTTTCTTTTAGTTTGTCATAATTGATGGCCTTATGAACTGCTTTTTTTAAGTCCTTCTAAGAGACACTGGACCAGTGTTTATGGAGGCGGACTCTAGGAGTGTCAGTTTGGTAATTCCAGTTCAGGTCTTCCTAGGGGATGGCCCTAGACCTTCTGGTGAGGTTTGATCCATTCTCCATTGATCTTCAGCCTGTGGACCTGGGCCTGGATGCAGACCTGCTCCCTCTCCTTCTGATGTTAGGGCTGTAGGTAAGAATGACATATAAATCATGTCAGGTCAGATCATATGATTGGGTTAGATATCTGAATTCTTGAGAGTATTTTGTGGGATCTATGGAGAACGAACCTACTTCTGACTTATGTGGGACAGGTCTGAGAGAGAAAGGGGGACGTCAACCCTGAGGATACTTTCTGTTCCCACAATTTCTTGGAGGGGGTCCAGAGGTTGTGGTGGTCAGGAAGTGGAAGGTCCAAAGGTGTGGCCAGATCTAGTATGAGGTGGGGAAGTTGGGTCCACCATTTTTCCTTTCCCTCCAGTGGGCAGCAGAAGGCAGGTGGGAGGCAGTGGACGGAGGGGAGATGGGTTGGAATCTACAGGTAGGGAAGAAGCTGGTGGGGGGAGTCCCTGAAGGGGCAGAGGGGGAGGGTTGTCTGCTGGGTCAAAGGATGTTAGTGGAGGGCGGGGGATCGGGGGGGGGGAGCCCCGGAAGGGCCAGCGGGGGAGGGTGGACGGCGGGTACAACGGAAGATAGTGGTGGGCGGGGTCTCGGGGTGGGGGTACAGGGAGACTAGTTTGGTCTGTGCAAGGAAAATTTGAGAAGGTTTACAAGATGATCACAAAGAAGGAATGTTTTAGAGGAGGAGGAAGGCCTGGAGGTAAAGGACTGCCAACCACTTGCCCAATCTGATAGTAATTCTTGAGGTCAGTGAGGATCGAAAGGTCAAAGGTGTGATTCGCAGGCCATTGTGAGCCATTGTCTAGTTTGTACATAGGCAGAATGGTATTACAAAAAAAGATAAGATGTTTAGGTTTAAGGTCAGGATAAAGGTGTAGTGGCCTGAGGTGAGTTAAGAGGCAGCTTAAAGGTGAAGAAGGGAGAATCTGTGATTCAGCAGTTCCCATATCAGAAATTGGAGGTAGAAAATAGATGAGGTTAAAGCCAGGGAGAGAAGAGAACTTACAAGGAGGAGGAGGAGATGGCCAAGGCTGAGGCCGGAGAGGTTACAGGTATCCCTGATGGATCTATAGCAGCTGAAAAGAGTGGTCTAGGTCCAGGTCAGGGCATCCTCACACCCCAGGCACTGGACGGGTGAGTCTGACTTGCCAGGTTAGTCTGTGAGCGGTGCCGGATTTAGGAAGCACAGACTATTGGAGTTTTGGGCCCAGAAGTGGAGGAAGAGGGAGAGAGGAGTTGGAGTGGAGAAAGGGAGGAGAAGTTGAAAGGTGCAGAGAGGGCCTGGACGAGTGCTAACCTCACCAGTGAACGGATGGATTCAGGGCAGGGGTTGGAGGAGTCATCCCGTCTCCCTTCATCTCATCAGAACAAGTCTGTCTAGTTGGGAATGGGTCTGACAGGGTGTATCTTGGATCTCTGAGGGGGCTTCACCCCATCTTGGGTCTTTGGCACCAAAAATGAGAGATTATTCTCAGATGTGAACAAAAGGAAACGGAGTCCAGTTTCTGTGTGGGCAACATGGCCTTTATTCACATGGGTGCAAGGGGGCTGAGTTTGAAAAGGAAGTCAGCAGGTAAGCTAAGGCAGGGTGGGAATGCAGGGCTCCAGGAGTTGGTGCTTGGTGCAGGCATTCTTTTCTGGGCAGAACTGTGTCCCTGCACTCAGTTCTATTTGGAGCAGGTCTCTGTGCTGGGCCCTATCAATTCTTCTGCAACAACTATCCCTGGAGATAATTAATGGATGTCTCACAGGCCCACTGCCTGAAGGAAGGAGCAACAGGGCTAAAAGGAAATAATGGAACATTTGTTTTCAAAATGCAATTCTTCCTCATTCTGCTATAACAGGGGACTACATAAGTGAAGCTTGCACCAGACAGATGAAGGGTACAGGCTAGAGAATTCAGAAATAGGTCTGTAGTCATGCGGATACCAAATGTGACAGTGATGGCTTGCAGATCTGTAGCAGAGGATTGAGTTTTCAACAAACAGTTCTGGGACAATTGGGTATAATTGGACCCTGACTTTATATGATCTACAAAATAGTTACAGATAGATGAAAGACCTGAATGTGAAAAGTAAGACAATAAAACTTTTGGAAAGAGATTAGTAAAATATCTTCTTGACCTTGGAGTAAGGAAGGGATTCACAAAATGAACTAACCATAAAAATAAAGGCTAATAAATTCATATATTTCAAAAGACATCATAAAAGGAACAAAAAGACAAGCAACAGAATGGGAGAAGATAATTCGCAACACATATGACTGAAAACTTACATCTAGAGTATAAAAAGCACTCCTGGGTGGCGCCTGTGGCTAAGTGAGTAGGGCACTGGCCCCATATACCAAGGGTAGTGGGTTCAAACCCATCCCCGTTAAACTGCAAAAAAAAAAATAGCGGGGCGTTGTGGTGGGTGCCTACAGTCCCAGCTACTTGGGAGGCTGAGGCACGAGAATTGCCTAAGCCCAGGAACTGGAGGTTGCTGTGAGCTGTGTGATGCCACAGCACTCTATGGAGGGTGATAAAATGAGACTCTGTCTCTATAAAAAAAAAAAAAAGCACTTCTATAAGCCAATTAAGAACAATAAGCTGACCCATGGGACTAGGCAAAAGGTTTTTTTTTTTTTTTTTTTTTTTTTTTTTGAGACAGTCTCAAGCTGTCGCCCTGGATAGGTGCCGTGGCATCACAGCTCACAGCAACCTTAAACTCTTGGGGTTAAGTGATTTCTCCTGTCTCAGCCTCCCAAGTAGCTGGGACTACAGGCACCCACCACAATGCCCGGCTATTTTTTTGTTGCAGTTGTCATTGTTGTTTTAGCTGCCCCAGGCCGGGTTCCAATCCGCCAGCCTCAGGTTTGTGTGTGGCGGGTGCCCTACTCACTGAGCTACAGGCACCGCCTTAGGCAAAAGTTTTGAATAAGAATTACACAACAAAGGAAAGCCACATGGCCAATAAACATGAAAAGATACACAATGTCATTGGTAAACAGGAGCTATAAATTAAAACCATAAGATACCATCACATACCACTGGACTGGAAAAATTGTAAAATCTAATGATCCTTAGTGTTATTGAGGATGTAGAGGAAGGGGAAGTTGGTTTAACACTATCTGATCAAGGGACAACACATGCACTCTGATCTAGCAATTTCACTCTGAATTATTTACCTAATTGAAATGCATGACATGTGTACTAGGATTCATGATTAAAGGGGTTTGGGTATACTCAGAGGCAAGAGCAGGAGAGGTTCAGGCCAAGTTTAAGGAAAGGAGACAGAGACTTGCATGGCCAAAGGTGGCTGCTGCACCAAGTCCCCTGGTCTGTCTGGGAACACCACCATACTCCTTTCACATTTGAAGGAATTTTCTTAACAGCCAAATATTAGGAATAACCCAAAGGTCCACAACTAAATGTGGATAAAATACATGTGGATAAAAATGTGGATAAATACATTAAAGTAAGTGTATATTTATATATAGTGAAGGAGCTAAGGAAATTTCACCCCAAAATATGACTCCTTGGTATAAAGAATATTTTGAGGTGACACCCGTAGCTCAGTGTGTAGGGCGTCAGCCACATACACCGAGGATGGTGGGTTCAAACTCGGCTGGGCCAGTTAAAGCAACAATGACAACTGTAACAAAAGAAAAGAAAAGAAACTAGCTGGGCATTGTGGTGGGCGCTGTGGTGGGAGCCTGTAGTCCCAGCTCCTTGGGAGGCTGAGGCAAGAGAATCGCTTAAGCCCAAGAGTTTGAGGTTGCTGTGAGCTGGACAGCACAGCACTCTACCAAGGGTGACATAGTGAGACTCTGTCTTAAAAAATTCTTTTTGAATTAAAGGCCATTCATGATCAGAAAACATTGGAAGAGGCCTTTCCCCTATTACATACAACCCAAGTAACCTGATTGGGAATCAAAAGGCTCTGCTGACTTCCTTTTCTGAATGCTAACAGACCTGGCCCCAAACCATTTAAAACACAATACCTGTCTCTCAGATTAATTTATAAGTCAATCTGTTTCCCTCCATCTTCACGTGCCTCCTAGCAACTACTTGCTGCACTTGTAGTTGGGACTACAGGCGCCTGCCACAACTCCTGGCTATTCTTTTTGTTGCAGTTGTCATTGTTGTTTTTGCAGGCGGGTTTGAACCTGCCAGCCTTGGTGTATGTGGCTGGCGTCCTAACCACCAAGTTATGGGCACCGAGCCAGTAATCATTCTTGTGGTTTCCCCCGTGGGCATGGTATTTGGAAATAAACCTTTTTCTTAGTAGTCTGCCATAATTGTGAGTTG
The DNA here is from genome assembly GCA_963574355.1 of Loris lydekkerianus. Lineage (NCBI taxonomy): Eukaryota > Metazoa > Chordata > Mammalia > Primates > Lorisidae > Loris > Loris lydekkerianus. The sequence goes on from CAUYPK010090895.1 coordinate 83,812, forward strand.
ATCTTTCTGGGAACCAATCCAGAGAAAAGAGCAGATTTTGCAATGATCCCTATAATAGTAGTGAAAACTAACGAACTATTGTTAACCTGTACCAAGAGATGAGTCCACAGGGGAATGAGTGAAAGAAGCCAAGACATTACTTCTATGTACATAACAGTAAAAAAAAAAAAAGCCACACTACCTATTGTCTAGAAATAAAAGATAGTAGAACTTACTAAGAAAAGCAAAGAAAGAATTATCATAAAGTTGGGATAGTGGTTGACTCTTGTAGGGGAAGGGTTTCTAGGGTGTAGTAAATGTTGTTTCTTTCCCTTGTGTTCATGTTATAATGATTACTTAAGCTGTATATTTACTAATGCCCTCCTATATTTATGAGTTATCTTACAAAAGAAATGAGTTACAACAAAAAATGAACTAGCTACTTGGGAGGCTGAGGTGGGAGGATTGCTTGAGGCTAGGCATTTAAGACCATCTTGGGCAACATAGTGAGACCCCATCTCTAAGAAAATTTTTAAAAATTAGAAAAATGAAATTGTTGCAGGAAGATCACGCCCAATAGAGAGAAAGAGCACCCCAACACCATGTTTATAAGAGGAAGGGCTTTATTTCAGCCAGCCGAGCTTATGGCATAGAAGAATTTGAAATGGCCACACTCCCCAACTGGCTCAGTCTTTCCCCTTTAATCTCCAGTCAAAAAATTCCAACCCACAGGTACCCTTCTCATTGGTCAGTCTGAATCAAGCGGGAGATGCTGTTCTAGCCCCTACAGAACTACAAGGATTTCACAGAAGTAGAAATTTCCAGGTTCCAGGAAGTCAAATCTACAAATTCCCAAGAGCTGAGTCACCAAGGAGAGGACCCTGCAGATGACATGCTCCTGGACCTCACCCTTCTTGGGTATCCTCTCTCATCCCCCCCCCCTTTTTTTTGAGACAGAGTCTCACTATGTCACCCTAGGTAGAGTGCTGTTGTGTCACAGCTCACAGCAACCTCAAACTCTTGGGCTTAAGCTATTCTCTTGCCTCAGCCTCCCAAGGAGCTGGGACTACAGGTGCCCGCCACAATGCCTGGCTATTCTTTTTCTGTTGCAGTTGTTACTGTTGTTTAGCTGACCCGGGCTGGGTTCAAACCCACCAGCCTCTGTGTATGTGGCCAGCACCGTAACCACTGTGCCATGGCACTGAGCCTCATTCCCCACTTTTGAGGCTCAATATATATTTTAATTTGGGGGTCTCAATATCAGTTTGCTTCTGCAGGAGCTGGTATTAATCACTTTTCACATTTATCACTTTTCTTTTTTCTTTTTCTTTTCTTTTCTTTTTTTTTTTTTTTTTGAGACAGTGTCTCACTATGTCTCCCTCGGTAGAATACTGTAGCGTCACAGCTCACAGCAACCTCAAACTTTCGGGCTTAAGTGATTTTCTTGCCTCAACCTCCCAAGTAGCTGGGATTACAGCCACAACGCCCAGCTATTTTTCTGTTGCAGTTGTCACTGCTGCTCAGCTGGCCTGGGCTGGGTTTGAACCTGCCAGCCTCAGTGCATGTGGCTGGCGCCGTAACCACTGTGCTACAGGTGCCAAGCCGTACATCACTTTTCTACAAAATCTAAGGCACGGCAGTATTTCTGATCCGTCGTATGGTTTCTTTCCCAGTTCCCGCCATTGCAGCACCCTTGCATGGTGACACAGGCAGTAAACTCCAGGGTCACCTGGCTGTGCTTTCCTATTTCCCTGGTCTGGACCAGCACTTAAATTTCAGGGACTGTGACTTCTCTTGGGTTCTCTACGGGGGCCTTAACTGTACCATGGTGGTGGGCTAGTATACATACAAGTTTTGGCTTTTCCCTGTCTCATACATAGAGCACCGCATCTGATTGTGAGCGCAAGCTCCCTTCTGGCTGCCTTCACATTCATAGAAGCTGTAAAGGAGTCACCCTTTCTCCTATCTCAGTGGTGTGCGTACACAGATTACATCCCTCCTCCACTTTTCCCAAAGTGTAATTAAGACAAGTCCTGTGAGGAGTTTCCTCAGGCTTCAGCCATGCATTGACCAGCCAGCTTCCAGTATGTGGTTGGAGCAGGGCGTGTTGACCATCTTAAAAGTTACCTTTGCTTCCCATGGGGCAGTGAAGCTCTCTGCAGCCAGCTGTGATGAATCCAGGCGAGGATTCCTTCCACCTTTGCTGCTGTGCGTGTGGTCACAATGAAGATGTAAAGTCCTTTCTACCTTGATGTGAGGGAGGACTGGGTTCTGATCCTTGACCTAGACTTGATCCCCTTGATCTCCCAGAGAAAGGATATACAGACACAAAAGACTAAACAGAACACGATTAATTACCCAAGTGGAGATTTACCTTGCTACTCTTCCTAGGGCTTCTAACTATCTGTTCAATTCCGTCTCTCCCAGTTCTTTTAGGTATCCCTGCTAAATTGCAGAGAATTGATGGAGACCTGTTTGAACAAGACCAGTGGTGAGGCCTGTACCCAATTAAGCTTTACTTCCTGGCAGAGTTTACTAATTCCTGCTCTCATGGCCCTGTCCATGCACTCTACCTTGCCCAAGCTTTGAGGCCTATATGTCACATATAGCTTCCAGGTGATATCCAAAGCTTTAGCTGTCATTTACACTATTTCTGTTGTGAAGGCTAGTCTATTGTCAAATTTAGACCAGAGTGGCAACCTAAACCATGATTTCTCTGGTCAACACTTTTACTACTTCGGGAGCCCTCTTCATCCTGGTGGGGAAGGCTTCCACCTATTCCAAGTACGTGCCGACCACAACTAGTAAGCATTAGTTTCTTCCACATCTGGACAACTCAGTATAGTCCATTTCCACATCTTTAAAAGGGGCTTCCCTTGGGCAGCACCTGTGGCTCAAAGGAGTAGGGCACCAGCCCCATATGCCAGAGGTGCTGGGTTCAAACCCAGCCCTGGCCAAAAACTGCAAAAAAAGGGGGGGGGGGGCTTCCCAGTAGGACTGAATTTCAGGTAGCAGGGACAGTCCCTGTCCAGCATTGTGTTGGTTGCCTGCCACACAATGCTGGCTGACTTGCTTGGCAAGGGTATCTAACAGGGGAATGTAAAAGTATCTCTCCAGAAGCCTCTTAATTTCTTCTGCTTCTGTCCTAAGTTCATGGCCTAATGCATACAATCTCTATAACCAACTTCAGTAAGCTTTGATATTCAGTGACGCATGAGTTGGTCAACCAATGATACCTCTCAGTGTTCATAAGAGTGACCACTGTGTATGGTACCCAGACTCTTAAGTTTTGTTCCACCGTCAACTTATCAGCCTCTTGCACCAGCATGGCAGTGGCTGGAAGTGTTCTTAGGCACAGGGCCATCCTTCTGAGACCCCATCACGTTGCTTAGAGAGATAAGTAACTTGTCTTGCTCAGGATGCTACATTCTGTGTGAGCACTCCCTCAGCTGTTCTATTTCTTTCTGATATCTTTTGGCTTGGTCAGGCCAGGGAAGCCTGGCACCAGGACTGCCCACAGTTTTTCCTTTAGCCTCTTGAAGGCTTTTGGCTGGATGGATTTCTATTTGATTGGCCTATTCACCCACCCCCCCCCCCCCACCTTAGTAACTTCATACAATGGTTTTGCCAGTCTGTATGTTTCACACAGTCTTTCACAGAAATGCTCAGGGCTTTCATCCAGCTTCTGCATGATCCCGGTTACTTCCCATACATTTGTGGCTTTCTGGCTACCTTACACTGACAGGGATGAAGTCAAGGTTGGGTTCAGTGTAAGAGAATGAAACCATTTAGCAGTTACCTACAAACATCTACAAGTTCTGGATTTCGAGGCTAAGGTTTACACAATGAGAACATTAATATTCCTACTTATAGACTTAGCACAGTTTTTAAGATAATATCTAGTTTTAAGAGTCCCTATAGAACTGATCCAAAGTTCTGGACAATTCAAGTGAATATTCCTGAACATTAGTTGGATGTGGGGCCACTTACGAGGCCGCGTTACAGTTATACCATTTACTGGGAAATTCTCATTCAGGTTTCAGTTTTTCCTGAGATATCTATATAGACACAGCAGATAATGTTTACTACTACACAAATTTTCTAGTGTAGCCAACAGGCAACCTTTGTTGAGCTTTAAGGCTTCAAAGTAAATATAACTACTGTATATAATTCTATACTCTTTGGCCAGTCTCTTAGTCCCATTTAATAGATCAGTTTAGTAAAACAGCTATGTGTCATTTTATGAGCTGGCAGACAAGGCTGGAATGTAGTACAAATGGGCCACAGTTTTTTTCTCCTTGAACCATTTTTATCTCTCCAATTTCTCTCTTTACTAAAGACAAATAAATTATAGCTGAACTAACTTAGTTGCCCAAATAAACTGTAACTTCAGTAAACAGGGTCTGATTATTTGCATTAAGTACAGCAAGAATAATTATTAGCTATCTAGGTTTTTCTTCCCTTTAACATTGGCTTTGTTGGAACCTTTTATAAGGAATCTCAGGTTAGACTTGAAAGCCTTTCATGAGCCCAGGTTTTATCCATGCCTTTAGATACCTGTATGCATTGGGTAAATTCCTCTTCTTTTGAGGTCCCTAAGCACATTTCAATTCCTGGACCCGTCAGAAAGTGACCTTCATTACTTACCACAGATCAGGAAATGTTACCGATGGGTATCTGGCCAGTTTCTTCAAAGGACTTTTTTATTGGCCTTATAAAGTTAACCTTAATTCCTTAATGCAGTCTGGCCACCTTGGGAAATGCTATTCCAATCAAAGCCTTACTAAAATAACCAGTGTCTTCATCATGTCCTATAGAAAAAAAAAAAATTCTTATTGGACTTATGCAAATAACTGTATTGTCAGAAACTAAGAGTACTTGCAAATGGCTTTCATTCTGCCTATAATAAGTACATACATTGCTGAAAAGCTACAAATAGCTCAAGAGATAGAAAATGGCTTTCTCAACTTCTGGAAAACAGAACACAAAGAATGAACAATGTTTCAAACAAAAAATCATAGTAAACCAACCCAGTTCTGTGGAACTGATTTCTGTTCTGTTTGATGTTAGGTTAGCAATACTCATGGACATTTTAGATTTCTAATTAAAGTTCTAGAAGTTTGCTTTTAGCCCAAAGGTATTTAATTTCTAAAGATGTCAGAAATTTGAATTCAAGAGAATTCATCAGCCTTTCCTAATATTTCTTTTGAAGGACAAATTTTGGACTCAGCCAGTTACAACAAATACTTTATGAGATGAATTAAAATTATTACTGACAATATACACTAAGACAGAACAATATTTTACAATATTGGAACATACATATAAACAAACCCACACAAAATTAATCACTATTTCATATTTGACAATGTTTTCTATACATTTTTAACATACCAAATAAGCCTAGTATGTCTTTTTCAGACTTTTAGTGGTCTTTATATATCAAAAGGATCAAATTCAGTTTTGATTTTGGAAGGTTTGTCAAATATTACTGGGTTAAAAACATTTGTTCAAACAAGATTACAAGCCAAAAGATTCTAAAGGAAATACATAGTCAACTGGATTGCATGCAAATTTCTTCACAAATTTCCTTTCATGAGCATTTAACCTGCACAGACAATCTACAAACATTCTAAATCTTCTGTATTGCCCTGCCCATCACTTTCTTAAATAACCATTCTATTTCAGGACAAAATTTACTACACAAGATTCTTTTCTTATACAATGCCATTTTCCTTTGTGTATAATTTCTCTTACTCTCAAAAAACCACTTTTCACCAAACAGGATCACAGTTTACTATGAAGAAAATTATTCACTTGGCTAAACTAATAATTAGAAGGTTTAAAAAGCAAGAATCTTATTCTTTGACAAAAAATCAGTTTCCCAAACAATTTAAACAACCAAATTATTACATTTTACAAATGAGAGACATTTTATGGAATATAACATTGATATAGGATTTGCCCACTCAGGGCTAGACAGGGAACCCCCATTTTTTTTTTTAATTGTTAAATCATAGCTGTGTACATTAGTGCAATTAAGGGGTACAATGTGCTGGTTTCATAATCAATCTAAAACATTCCCATCAAACTGTTCAACACAGCCTTCATGTTATTTTCCTAGTAATTGTATGTGGACATTTGTATTCTGCCTTTAGTAAGTTTCACCTGTACCCATTCCAAGATGCACCATAGATGTGGCCCCACCCATTATCTTCCCTCCACCCTAACCTCCCCCCTCCCTTCCCCTTCCTTGGCCCCTTCCCCGTAGTCTTGTGCCATAGTTGGGCTATAGCCTTCATGTGAAAGCCACAATTTAGCTTCATAGTAGGGCTGAGTACATTGGATACTTTTTCTTCCATTCCTGAGATACTTTGCTAAGAAGAATATGTTCCAGCTTCATCCATGTAAACATGAAAGAGGTAAAGTCTCCATCTTTTTTTAAGGCTGCATA
>CAUYPK010090896.1:0-19416 GCA_963574355.1 Loris lydekkerianus
CTCAAATTCTTCCCTAAGCCCTGTCTTGCAAACAATTTGGCTGGGTGTTTATTACCTTTGCACTTACACAGAAATACATGTTTGTATGTAGCATGTATGTAGTATATATATGTATATATACACACACACACACATATATATACACACACACGTACATAAATCTGCCTCATTTCTCAAAGGATTTGAGACAAGTTAGAGAAACACAAATTTGCAAAAGGATAAAATAAGAATCCCACAACCCAGAAACATAAGGGAAGGAAAATATCAAACTAGATCCTACATGAATTGGTTGCTTGATGGGGAGGCTGCAAATTTAGCTTTAAGCTTCATCACTTTCAGAAAGAAACACCACCCTAAGATTCATATGGTCCAAAAGTCCAGGACAGCTATTTGCTATAGGGAATCACAACTTTCATGAGTACTGAGCCCTGAAAGAAATCTCTCCCCTGATCTTCCTAAAGATGACACTGAGATATATTTGATGACATAAAAATACTTGCAAGTTTCGCATGATGTTTTCTCATAATAGGCCTTAACGTGGGCTAATGGCTTGATACCAAAAGGTAATTTAATTAATGCAGGGCGAAGAGGTGCCAACCCTTATTCTCAACTTCAATCCATCTCCTCTATCACAGTGAGGATTTCCTAATTCTATTTGGACCTGCTTAGGGCTTCCATTTAGGGTAGCAATCTTAAAAGAATCCATTTAAATTAGAAACAATGAAATTCCAAGCAGCAGTTTCTTGTAATTTAAGTGAAATAACAAAAGGTAAGGAAAGTACATGGAGTGTAGTTACCTGCAAAGAGGGGGACATGGGAAAACGGGGTCGCCACCAGCAATTCAGTGTGAGGCACTGGGTGGCTTCTCCGCAGAAGGTGGTAAGGTCGGCAGCTCAGTGCAATAAACAGAACATGACGTGGGAGTCTGGGAAACACAGCTCTGTCGCAGAGTTTGCTACCTGACATCTGGCAGCCTTCTCTTCTGTAAAATTGGGATAATAACTGGTGAATAAATAACTAGAAACATTACAGAACAGCCCCTTAACCCAGTGCCTGGAGCACAGCAGGGATTTAGGCTGCGTTCTTCCTTTTAAAATCATGGACTCAAATAACACACAAGAATGAAAAAGGACCACAGTGACGCTGAGTGAATCACAACATGTGCATAACCAGCATCTCTGTTTCTCAAAATCCAACGCAAATCTCGTCATGTTTTTGGAAATCATTCAATCACTTATTAGCCATTATTGACCCTCTTTGCCCTTTCTCACCTGTCAAGCATTGGTATTTATTATTCTCTGGCTCATTTAATTTTCTCCACTCTCTTTTAAGGTGTGGGGCCTCAAACTAGGTGTTTCCAGAAAATGAAGTGTGACCTGCTCTTACGGGGAACCATCACGTTTTGGGGGAGGGCACTACCGACAAAGGTTCATTTATTCAACAAATGTTTTTCAAGGGCTTGCTATGTGCCAGATGCCCTTATTTGTGCAAGGCTGAAGGAGTTGCAGCCTCATTTAAGGCTTTTCCTTTAAATATTGAAGCCTTTTCTTCTGAGCTCGAGTAAGTACAGGAATGCTCCAAGCTCTGCCATTGTAGGAGAAAGGCAGTGAACTGCGTAAGTTTCTCTAGGGTGGACTAGAGGAGTGACTGGTGGCCGTGGCAACCTTTGGAAGCACCCCTCAGAGAAACCTTTGGTTGACGGTGTGCCTCAGGGTCCTGCTCTGACTTTGACTTTGACTCTATCATTTTCATCAGTTAATTGGGCTATGAAGATAATAAGATAGTCCAAGAAAATGTGGGAGTACAACAAAGGGATGAATGAGAAGTCACGTTGGTTGGTACATCTATTTAATATGACAACATTTAATTGAGGCAAAAGTAAACTCTTGTATTTAATCTCTGTTATGAGCTGAACTGTGCTTCTCTCCAAATTCGTATGTTGAAATACTAACTTGAGGACCCCAGAGTGTGACTGTATTTGGAGACAGGGCATTTTAAAGAGGTGATTACGTTTAAATGAGGCTGTTAGGGCCCTTACCCCCTCTGACTATTGTCTCTGTAAGAGAGGAAATTTGTACATGCAAGGGTCACCAGGTGCCCAGGTGCACAGAGGACAGACCCTAGGAAGAGGCAGCAAGGTGGCCGTCTGCAAGCCTGGGAGGGTGGCCTCAGCAGAATCCACCCCTGTCCACACCTCCAGCACTGGGAGAAAGTACATTTCTGTTGTGTAAGCCACCAAGTCTGCAGTGTTTTGTTACGGCGGCCCTAGCAAGCTCATCTAGATCCCCCAAGTCAACTCCATGAGAATAAAAGAGGAGACGGGGACAGAAGCAGCATCTGACTTTAGAGCAGCCCCATGAAAGCCACATGAAAATGACCTAAAGACTTACGGTGATTCCTAATGCAGAAATATTGCCTGACCCTCCCCAAAGAGGCTTTCCTTATAGGGCCCCTGTCTGTGAGAGCATCTGCCTTGGCGGCCACTGACTTGCTTTGGCCCAGAGGCTGTGAGGTAAGTGGGTGAGGCCAACCACTTTCGAGCACTGGCCCACCTGTCATTTTCCTTGCTACCAAACAAAGATGCCCCTTCACCCTGATTCTTGGAACGCACATATGTAGAATATTTTTGGTGGACATAGAGCATGTGCAAGAAATAGACATTCCTTTCATGAGCCAATGAGATTTTGAGGTCTCGTCTGCAGCATGATGTAGACAGCTGAGGTATACAAAACTGATGGGGTAATGTGACTGTCAAGCGAAGCTCACAAGGCATTTTTCCCACAGTCATCTTTGCTTAGATCATATCAGGAATATTGAAGGAAGATATGGGATGTATGCATTCAGAGGTCAGATAGCAAACTGGGTTGTCCAGAAAAAGAGAGACCAGGCTGATGGGGGAATTGAAAACTAAGCCCTACGAAGGAAAATTGAAAGGGACTGGAGATATTTAGGCTGAGAAAGAGAGAGAGAGAAGAAAGAAAGGGAGGAAAGCCTAAAGAAAATGGAGTGTACCTTTTCTAGGGGGCCTGAAGGGATGATGAAGGGCTTTTGACGGAGTATTAGTGGGTGACATTTTTATTAAAGGCATACATATTTAAATTTACATTTAAATTCTACTTTCTTAAATTTCTTAAAAAGAAGGAATTTCCTAACCCTCAGAACTGTTCCTGGAATGTTGTGAGAATGTCCTCACGAGAGGTCTTTCACCAGACACGGTGGCATCCTGGCAGAAATGTTGGGGAGGGAGTTTCTGGTGATGTCAAGCCAGGGATGGAGTGTGGGATGGGGGCCAGTGGGCTGCAAACATTTCTAGTAGTTTAACAAAATCTTACATGGAATCCCCCGTGTAATTGTAAAGGCAGGTTTGAGAAAAGATCTCTCCAGCCCAAGATTAGGATAGAAAGAAGAAAAACATTTATTTTGCTTTTTCCAAATGGGAGAAAGGGCCAACACAGCGAAAGACGGGGACATAGTGTCGGCAGAAAGAATCAGGTACTCGGGCTTTTCGTGTAGGGGTGAAGAAGCTTCATGGCTGTAGCCGTGTGAACAGGGTGCTGCTGCGTCCACTCTGCTCCTCCTTCTGAGCAGCAGGCTGGTGACAGAAGCTGCGGCAGGGTGTCAAAGTCCAAGAGCCAGCTCCCCTGCCTGTCCTTAGAGACAGGCTTCATCGCTGGAGATGCGACTCTGCCCTGGAGATAAGGCTGAGGTCTGAAGCTCCCACCTCTGCTGTTCACTCAGGAACTCTTCATAGAGAAAGATTTACACATCTTTTCCATCTGTCCAGCTCTTTTCAGAAGTTGTAAAAAACAGAATTTCTGCGGAGTGCATAGGACTGATCTTTAACTGTTATGAGGAAATTGTGGGATTAGATATTTTCCTGTCCTTTCATTTGTTTGTTTTGGTGAGGCTGCCCTTTTAGCAATAGTGATATTTATTAGTCAAAATTTATTTCATATTTTCAAATTAATAGCATGAAATTTGTTTAAAGTTATAATAATGAGGCTCTTCTGGTGAACATAAAAATTTGAATTAGGGATATTTATTTCTCCACTATTATCAAGTAGCCTCTATTCACCAACCCCCCCATTCTGAGTGTTGGGAAAACACAGCACAGTGGAAGTTTTTGTTGCTCTCCTGGAACTTCTGCTCACATAGTAGAGGACAGACTTTCAGCAGCTAAACTTCTTGCTATGAAGAAAATAAAATAACGCAGTGAAGCAGAGAGCAGGTGGCTGGGTGTAGACGTGTCACAATGTCAGGGAAGGCCTCCCTCGGGAGCTCAGGTTCTGAGCAAGAGTCCTCTAGGCAGAGGGACCCACAGGACACAGGCCAAGGTGGAAACAAAGGGGCATATCCGAGGAACAGAATGGTTGCTGTGTTCTTCCACTGCAGAACAAGGGAAAGGGAGGCAGGCTATGGACAGACCTGCAAGGATCTTACGAGCTACTTCTCCAACTGTCTATGGTAAAGGATTTCTAGAAAAAGTTTCAGCCACACACCCATGTGCCACCCACATGCACATGACTGGTTTTTAGTTTGTGCCATGTAATCATCACCACGGGAGTTTGGGACCACCTCCCCATCCCCAGCTGGACTCTACCCTCCTGAATGAGATGACAGATGATGTGGTTGAATGTTGTGCCAATGTCAAATTATTATGAGAGTGTCCCCATGTTGACTGACCCTCAATTTCTGTTCTTACGGTTCTTATCTAGACACAGACCGAGGCACAGTGTTCACACATCTGTCGACCACACTGTGAGCAGCATAAGCAAAAGACCTTGACCCTATGAGCACTGAAGAGCAGATATGGGGAGGCAGGAAAAAGAAGAATCAAAGTGATTTACAGGACGGTGATGACAAAGACCAGTGAAGGAACTCATTTGGGAGGAGAGAGAAAAAGTTCTGCTTTGAAGAAGAGGTGAGAGATGTTGAGACCTTGAAGAGGAGATGACAAGCAGGAGGTCACGAACCTGGGACTTACAACTGAGGTCAAGGCCAGAGAGGTGGCTGAGGGAGTCATGATAGCCTGCATCTGAAATCCCAGACTAGCTGAGTTATAGGGTAAAAATGAAAGAAAATAGATCCCAGTACCTGGGTGTGGGGGCATCCGACACAAGAGTTGTTGACTTCACCAGTCTTAGCATCCAAGAAATTTGTTTCTGACACTTATGGACCCCTAAGACTTCATGAAACATAAAATAAAATTTAAAAATGTCACCAAGCTGGCATGAGGTAGGAGTCAATAAACCCACGTGGACTGACCCCAGGAGCCCCAAACACCTCCTTAGACTCAGGAACATTGAGAGTTTTAGTCTGTGGATCTAACCCATGATGTAGTGGGTTGAATGGGGGCCCACCCAAAAGGTATGTCCATGTCCCGGAACCTGTGGATGTCATGCGATTTGGAAAAAAAAAAAAGGTCTTCTTTGCAGATGTAATTGAGTTAAGAATTTTGCTGAGGTCATCCTGGATTATATGAATAGACCCTAAGTCCAGTGACAAGTGTCCTTAGTAGAGACAGACACGGAGGAGAAAGACGGAAGAGGCGAAGGTGGTGTGGCTGTGGCAGAGATTGGGGTGTTGCTTCCTCAACCCAAGAAAAGCCCAGAAGCTGGAAGAGGCAAGGGAGATTCTAGCTGAGAGCCTCAGGAAGGAGCACAGCCCTGCTGCCACACACCACTCTGGGGCACCTTCAGTTCACACTTCTGTTCTTCAGAACTTTGACAAAATATATCTCTGTTGTTTTAAGCCACCCATTTTTTTGTGGTAAGTTGTTCCTGCAGCCCAGGAAACTGGTACACACAGTATGTCCTTTGCAGCTACGTTTTATTTTGACTCAGTAGTTCTCAGCTCTGGCTGCATATTATAAAAAATGCTGACATCTGGAACATTCTCAGAGACTCTGATTCACTGGATCTGGGGCACGGGCTGGTATTGGCGTAGGGGTAGATGTAATAACTGCCATTAAATTAGTCTTCCTATCATGGGGCTGGCACAGAGACACAGGAGGTGGGAATGCATGCATACATTTTTTTGCTTTTACCTTGGGAATTTGCTTTGAAACTTAACAATATGTGTGTGTCTTTATGCTCAAGTATATTCTTCAAAACTGGTTGAAGCAGTTTCACATCCATATGGCTCTAAGTTCTGTTTCCACCATGAAACAGGCACTAGACAGCCCTGTCACCAGCATGCAGGAACGAAGGGACACTCTGACAGGTGGCCACAGGGGTGCCGATGTGCACACTCCCCTTGCTAACCTCTGCAGAAGCACCGGGGAGGCGTGGTTTTCTAGACTGAAGTTTGATAATGTTTAACTTTAATATAAAGCAAAGTATTTGTAGGCACATTTCCCCCCTGCCTTCCATTCAATCAGATAATGACAATTGTGAATTGCCGGTGGCATGCTACTTTGTGTAATTTCTAAAAATCTGCCATATCAACGTGCTGAGTGAATAGGAGAAGAGTCAATCATTATTCAGAGAAAAGAGGATTCTCAATTGTGGAACAAAGCAATTCTTTGTACCCCAGTCCCAAATAAATGCTTCTTTAGTTTTGAAGTTGCATGACCTCGTGTAGTGGTCTTCTCGCACACACGTCAGCCAGCAGTCATGAGGGCATTGTAGTCAGCAACGTGAGCGCGTCTGGAAAGGGCCTTTGACGACCAGTTCACTGCATCTATTATTGATTCCCTGGGATGTCTGAGGTCACAAGTTTGGCTGGAGCACATGAGCCCAGATGAAGATGTTTTTGCCCTCCTGAAACAAAGCCAGCACCTTTATCTCCTTCACTGTGTACTCTGGGTCATGTGCTAATGATGAGGATTTCTCTAAGACTAATCCCCCTAATGAAGGCTTCTCCCAGCCCTCACACAAACCCCACAGGCCCCATGGCTTGGCAAGCCAGATGGAATAAAGGCAGCAGGGCGTTTGGCTTTTGAACTGAGTTCAAGGCAATTAAAGTCAGGAACTGAGGAGGAAAAAAGGAGGTTTAGAAATACCAGCATGATCAGTAGTGTGACTGGGTGCTCAGTAAATTAACTCAATTAGACAAAGCCTGATTTAATGGGGCAAGGTGGTGAGAAGCGCTACCCTCATTAAATTTGTTTGTTAGAGGTGCTGTTAATGAAATTAACTTTGTGTTAGTTGTTTGAATGCCATAAAAGTGTGTGTGCATGTACTGGTACACATGTGCACACATGTAGGTTCTGTGATTTTTATATTTTTTTAAGAGGAGGGTAGATAGGATGAACACAAAAATAAATACTTAAAAAAAAGACTGAGCACTCAAGAGCTGAAGAATAGAAGACAGGAGAAGGGCGGAGAGAGACAAGGAGTAGAGAGAGAGAGAGAGAGAGCTCCCATTCTACAGCCATGAGCCCCCTTTGCTGGGGGGTTCTGTTCAGCTGCCTGGGCTGCGGGGTCCTGCCTGGAGCCTGGGCTCAGTTCCCTCGGGTCTGCATGACTGTGGACAGCCTGGTGAGCAAGGAGTGCTGCCCACCGCTGGGTGTCGAGATGGCCAACGTCTGTGGCTCTCAGGAGGGCCGCGGGCAGTGCACAGAAGTGCAAGCTGACACCAGGCCCTGGAGTGGTCCCTATGTCCTGCGAAACCAGGATGACCGTGAACAGTGGCCAAGAAAATTCTTCAACCGGACCTGCAAGTGCACAGGTGAGGCTCTTGGGGGCAGACCAAGCCCACACTGCACACTGGGTGGGGAGAGACCTCCTGGAAAAAGAGCCCTTACCAAGGAAGAGATGAGACTATTGGCTGTCCGATGACAAGTCAATTATGGTTTTGGTAGGATGCATAGTAGGGGGGTGCTGTTGGATATACTCTTCACATTGTGAAGTACATCTACTTACAAAACGAAACAAATATCACATGGGCCAAGCCTGGTTATATGAACACATGCCAACATACATAGGGTTGTTTGGTGGAAGGGGAAGTTAAAGAGCTTGAGAATTAGCTTTGAAACTCAAAGCAAGTCCTTTCAAGATGGATTTGGTGCCTCCCCTGAAATGGGTTTGCACTTGCTGAAGAGAGGGTGGGAGGCTTGGCATTTAGAAGGCGGGAGTTGAAGGCAGGTGCTCTGTGGTCCTGGTCTCAGCATTTCTAATGGTTTGAACAGATCTCAAGTCGGGTGCATCTTTCTCATTAAAACCATGACTGGGTTGGAACTGCGCCGAAGTCAGAAAGATGCAACAAAGCAGAGCTTTCTCCGGGAGCTGGGAAAGGGAGGATTGTTCTTAGATCACAACTGCTTTCTTTCCTACTTACTGGTACCTGCATCTGAACCTTTACAAAATTTGCCCAATGTGCCTCCCTCTCACCACCTGTTTCTTTGAGTTTCTGTGCATCTCATCTTCCTCTGGTTTTTCTGTGCCTTCTCAAATCACATTCCCTCCACCCTCTCCCCCCAGCTTTCAGCTGCTGTGCACAGTGGGGATAAACTCTCAAAGGCTGTCCCTGCATTTGAAACACAAAAGCATAACTTCTACAGAGCCTTTGGACACTTTCTATGGTGGCCAGCTGCAGGAGACTTTTTCCTTTTTAAAATCTTTTCACTTCTGTTCTTGTGTGATGCTGGAACATAGGCAAATACATTGAGCCATGCACATGTCTGAAAAGCTCTTATGGAAGGAACGTGCGAAGGCCTGGGATATTTTTTATTTATTTATTTCTTTATTTTAGGGGAGGAGTAGGGGAAGAGGAGGGAGCAGGGAGGAAGGCCTGGGATATTTTTATTTATTTATTTCTTTATTTTAGGGGGGGGAGAGGAGGGAGCAGGGAGGAAGGCCTGGGATATTGATGAAGGACAAACACTAGATTTATTTCTTCAGCTTTAAAAATTCTGGCTTTATAATCACTTTGTAGTCATGTTTTTAATTCTGTGATTTAAAGGAATTTTTAGGTCTTAGTTTTACCATGGGTGTTAGATTAGGAAGATTTTTAATAACAAATTGAAAATTTGCTTTTATAGACATTCTCTCCTAAATTGTTATGATTTCTCAGTCTTGTGAGGAGCAAAGGTGTGTGACTGAAAACCCCACTGACACAGTAGCTTCTTTGTCCAAACCCCCCAAAAGACTTCTAGAATAGTTATTTCTACGTCAATCTGTGGTAAGGTGCCACAACTCTCAAACCCTGGAAATCTCCATCTTATAGAATCCAAGGGCAGGAGATTTTAGGAAATCAGATGTAATTGCTGACTCTTTTTATCACTGTCCTCTCTATATTTTTGACCTGGTTAGCAAGTTTTTTTGAAGGTTGGGGTAGAAAAAGTAAAGAATGGCAGAGGGGAAGTAACTGCTGTTTATAAATAGGAACTTAAGATCACAGACAGCTACTTTCAAAACATAAAAAGAGATCCCTGCTCTAAGAAGGTAGTGGGCCAGAAAAGGCCCGTCCTGTAAGTCCAGGCTGTAAGGAAATCACACGTTCAAGGCCATCACATGTGTCTGAATTTGAGCTCACCAATGACTCAGAAATTATTCATTAAAAAATTCCTTTTCTAAAGCAGGGCTTCCTCAAGTCACATGGTTCTCGTCTGCAGCCATTGCCAAGGCCACGACCCACCGTGGATCCCACTCCCAGGCTGCGGCTCACTTTCTCTCCATGATTTTCTGATTTGGAGCCTCCCAAAGACCCTCCTTTCTGGTAGCCATCTCTCTGGAGATTCTTTTATCAGTGGAGTGCTCAGATGACACTCCTGGGTCATCTGAAATTTCTTAAGAAAGAGATATAGATTAGCTTCCAGCAACCAGACTGCTAACAACCCTAAATTTTGTTAATTCATTAGAAAATAATCATCCATAATTTCCACAATCATGAAGCTGGTGGAAGGATTTTAACCTAATAAATAGAAACAAATACAAACTCGGGGATTTAAAAAAAATAAATAAAAACAGCCTTAAATTCTCAAATTCTCTATACAGTCTCTCTATCCTCTGTAGGGGTATATTGAAACGTAAACATTACTGAACTTATTTGTCAGCAACAGGTGACTTATAAGAGGTTTTGACATTAGCCATTCACCTTTTAAGGCTTACCTGCCTGTTGGCATTTATGAGAATATGCCATTTGCATGTGTGTCTCTGAGATTTTGAAAGACTTGTACACCAAATTGCTTTTGAACAGTTGGATGAGAACTTCTTGTTTGTACAAGTGACTAAGTACCTCCATTTTCCAATCTCTGAAATGGGATAATGATGAAACCACACTTGTAAAGTCTTTTTGAGCTCTGTAGATGAAAGAGCCCATGCAAGTATAAAGTATTGTTATTAAAATAATAGAATCTCTAATTAAAAGGAATAGGCTATTTAGACTTCCTTGTAAATTCACTAATCGGTGGTCGTTAAGATTATTTATTCTAATAGTTTTCTGAGATTTAGCTGATGCAGTTCATGCAGGAACGTGTCGTGTTTGGCTGTTCTGACTCTCTCGCCAGTCCCAGGTGAATACAGGATTTTGACTCTTTAAATGTAACTTTTGCTCAAGGACATGTTGGCAATGGTGGATAGATTGATATCATCGAAGGATCCATTCCTCCCTCTCTCCATTTCCCAATAAGATAACAAAGTTCTTTGTAAAATGTCCCTCTTCTTATATTTTTTACTATTGGTTGATTGAGGAAAAAAAAAATTAATGCATATTAAATTAATGTTAAGATGCTCTTAGGAAATCTAAATTAAAGAAATAAACATTTTGTGTACTAGGCGTACATGTTATTACACTGGTTGGTTGTTCCAGCATTTTAACAGGTTCTTTAGGGAGGTTTGTAAGCTCAGAAATGAAAGAGGCCTGACTGGAGGGCTTTGCCGTATTTTCTCTCACACATGATAGAAAAGGAATTTTTTAATGAATAATTTCTGGGTCATTGGTGAGCTCAAATTCAGACACATGTTTTCTTATTAGTACTCATGCATTGCTTTTGGGCAACTCTGGTTACTTTAAAGTTCCTTGTTTACCATAGTCATGAAGCATTTCTGATCTTCTGAGTCAGGATTAATTATTTTGTCTTTTTTTTTTTTGTCCCATGGAGTTTGGTTTTCACTTTTCCCACCATTGGCCTTGTGTGGATATTGCATTGTGTACATGTCCTTCATTTCCACTAGAAAAAGACGCTGTGCCTTATTTATACAGATAAGTACATTAGACTTGCAGTGGGGCTGCATACTGATAAAACCATCATACGTTGAAAATATCCTAAGTCAAAAATGCATTTGATACAAATGTTGTGAGCCTGGCCTACCTCAAATGTGCTCAGAACATTTACGTTAGCCTACAGTTGGACAAAATCATTTCACACACAGTCTATTTTATGATGAAGTGTTGAACATCTCATGTGGTTTACTGAGTGCTGTACCGAAAGTGAGAAATAGAATGGACCATGGTTTCTACCTCTCCCGTACCATTGTAAAGTTGAGAAGTCAGAAGCTGAACCTCCTGAGCTGGGATCGTCTGTATTTGTATCTCCTGAATGCCTTTTATTCAATTATTCATTGATTCTTTCATCACTCGCCCAACCAACGTTTATCCAGTACCAATTGGGCCCTTCAAGTCCAGAGAGGGGGAAAAATTGACACGATTCTTCAGTGTAGAGACAAGGAAGCCAGAGGTGAAAAATAACTTCCATACTATTTAACAAATGACATCTAATAATGCTAGGAATAACACTTCATATAACACTGATACACTTACTATACATCAGTCACTGTTCTAAGAGCCCCTTACCAACGTGCCTTGTTTTCTCAGAAGAACTCTATGGAATGGAACTATTACCCAATATGACAGGTTCTGGGAGGTTAAGTCCAGAGTTACAGGTGTGGCAACTCTGCCTGAATGTACAAAAAATTATGGAAGCATAAAGGAAGGCCTGTGAAGGGTTTTTTGTTTTTGTTTTTAAAATATCATTTAATTAAAAATTTTTTTATTGTCATATGCACATAGATCATGAATACATTTATGCATTTGTGGGGTGCAATGTGTTGATTTTTTAATACAATTTGGAGTGCTTACATTAAACTAATTAATACAGCTTTCACCTCATTTACTTGATTATTGTGTTAAGACATTTATGTTCTATACTTGATAGATTTGACTTGTACCCTTGCAATATGCTCCATAGATGGATCCCACCATTTACCCTCCCTCTACCAAACCTCTCCCCTCCCCACTCATCCCCCTCCACTTCTCTCCATCCTGGGCTATAGCTGTGATCTATCTTTTGTAAGAAAGTGTGAGTAAATATAAATTGGTTTCATAGAAGTACTGAGTACATTGGGTACTTTTTCTTCCATTCTTGAGATTCTTTACTTAGGAGAATATGTTCCAGGTCCATCCATGTAAACATAAAAGAGGTAAAGTCTCCATCTTTTTTAAGGCTGCATAGTATTCCATGGTATACATATACCACAATTTATTAATCCATTCATGGGTCGATGGGCACTCGGGCTTCTTCCATGACTTGGCTATTACCAATTGAACAGCAATGAATAGTCTGGTGCAAATTAATGTGTAGAGCAGTTTTAGGCTCACAGTAAAACTGAGTCAAAGTACAGAGATTCCCTGTATCTCCCTTCTGCCACCCACTCACAGCCTCCCCCACCATCAAGACGTGTTTATTCTGGGCTGCCCTTTAGGTAGTAGGGATTTGATAGATTATTTACTGAATAACGAAGGGAGACAATTAGTTATTGATGATTTTGTCTCTACCACCAAAAAGTATTAATGGTAAATAAAATAGACTAATCTTAAAATTCATGGAAGAAGTTGTGAATGGCTTAATTTCAACAATCAGACCCCCAAATTCCAGAACAAGTTTTATGCCTTTAAATGTAGAAATGTATTGAATTCCTTGTTATAAAATACAGCTGTGTTATTCCTTAGCATTTTGAGGAATTAATGGACTTTATTTTTTAGAGCAATTTTAGTTTCACAGGGAAATTGAGCAGAAAGTTCAGAGAGATCTTATGGCTGCCTGCTGCTCCCCCTCTCTGCTCCCCCACTCTGCTACCCCCCATTATGTTCCCCCACGCCACTACCCTCCACTGTCAGCATCTCCTAGAACAGGGGGACACTTGCTGCTATTAATGAACCCACACTGACATGGTATTATCACCCAAATTTCTTTGCATTTTGAAAGAAGAAATTACTCTCCTATTGTAGAGGGATGACTATACATTTACCTCCAATCAATTGTCTATAGAAAAGCAGCTGGAAGTTAGACTGAAATCTAATTTGGGTGGTTACTAGCCCTCGGACACAGCATTTTGTTCCATCACTTTTTCAAAAAATAAACCAAAAAAAAAAAAAAGTTTCTATAAAAGCTACCAGAATAGGTAATACGTTTTAATCAAAGCTATCTTAAAAATAGATATTATAGGGCACCCATACTCAGTGGTTAGGGTGCTGGCCACATGCTCCAGGGCTGGTGGGTCTGAACCCAGCCCAGGCCTGGAGTTCAAAAAAATAGCCTGGCCTTGTGGTGGGCGCCTGTAGTCCCAGCTACTGGAGAGGCTGAGGCAAGAGAATTGCTTGAGCCCAAGAGTTTGAGGTTGCTTAGAGCTGTGATACCATGGCACTCTACCAAGGGTGACAATAAAAAAGAAAAAAAAAGCTATTATAGACTTTTAGTAAGGTAGCCTCAGGGAAAATAGACTCCAAGCTCCATATAATCTAAAGCATCTTCCGTAGCCTACAATGTCAGAGTCGCTTTTCAGTAAATATTTGTTAAATAAATATTTGTGTTCATCTAGCAATGAATATAGACTATGATATTTAACTCAAACTATTCAAAAACATGATTTTCAGTGTTGGGAAGAATAGAATTTTTCCTTGTTAAGTATTTATGGTTTTATATGGTGTTGACAGAGGAAAATAGAGGCAATTGAGCTATGGCTAGGGTAGGGAGGGTTTTTGTATATTACAAAGAACATGAGCAATTACAGTTCTTAAAATTTTCTCTACTTATATTTTTAAGCAAATTTTCTTTAACCATCAAAAAGTCCATTATGTTAATAGAAAGCCTGTATGTTTTCTTTATGGAGTAAAAATGCCAATCATTTTGTTTTTATAGTATTAGAAAATTTTCTTTTCCTTTGGATGTCCAAATAGTATTTCTCTTTCCTATGGTCATAGCACTTTTCACTTACCTCTATTTTGGTACTAATCATTTTATCAAAGTTATTTATAAGAGCTGCTCTTGCTGCCAAACCACAATGAAACAGAGAGAAAATGTTTCTTTGTTGCTTTGTTGATTACTTCTTCTTCTTCTTCTTCTTCTTTTTTTTTTTTTTTTTTGAGGCAGAGTCTTGCTTTGTCAACCCCAGTGGAGTGCTGTGGCGTCATAGCTCTCAGCAACCTCAGACTATAGGTCTCAAGTGATTCTCTTGCCCCAGCCTCCTGAGTAGCTGGGATTAACACCTGGCTATTTTTAGAGATAGAGTCTCCCTCTAGCTCAGGCTGGTCTTGAACTTGTTAGCTCAGGTGATCTACCCACCTCAGCCTCTCAGAGTGCTGGGATTACAGGTGTGAGCCACTGCACCTGGCCTTATCGACTACATATTCACTCTACATTTTGTACAAGGTCAAGCCCAGGACTAGGCACTGCCTGCACCTGAAGCAAGTGTAGAGATGTTTATAATTCATGTGATAAGCTGGAGGAATGGGGAATTACACAGATGCATGGGAGCACACTGTCAGAGCTTCCTGAGTGGAACGGCTGGATAGGCAGGCACAATGACTCACACTAGAATCCCAGCACTCAGCAGGTTGGGAGACAGGCGTGAGGATCACTGCAGGCCAGGAATTTGAGACGAGCCTGCTCGGCATAGTCAGACGCTGTCTATACAACAAACAAATGTCAGCTGGGTATAGTTCTGTAGGCTCAGCTACTTGGGAGGCTGAGAAAGGAGGATTGCTTGAACCCAGGAGTTCAAGATTGTAGTAAGCTGTGATTGCACAACTGTGCTCCAGCCTGGGCAACAGAGATCCACTATGTCTCTTAAAAAAGGAATGACCTTATAGAGGACTCAGCGCAAAGCTTAAAAGGGAGTAGGTCGCCCAGGCAAAGAGGAATTTGGGGAGACAGACAGGGGAATGCATTCCAGGCAGAGGGCAGAGCTAGTACACAGTCCAGGAGATTAGACGCTTTACATAACCCTTTTAATCTTAACCTCTTTAGTTTCAGTCAGTTCCTCCAATAATATTTAGACTTTTGCTGCCTGACTTACCACCACCCAGGTGAGGAGGTGCTGGGTGGACCCTGAGCAGTCATCTGGAGGGCTGAGAAGGGAAAAGCCAAGGGCAAGAGAAAGGATTTAAACTCTAGCGAGGCTAATCAGAGAGATGCTTGACTTGATACTACTGGTGCTGTACTGATGGCAGGTGCTGATCAAGCAGGCCGTCCTGCGGCTGACAGCGAGCCCTGCTGGGTCTGCACTTCCTGACTGGTCATTCACCTTTCCGGCCCACCAGCCTCCATAGATTTTGTCTTGGTGCTTGTCTCCTTTCTGGAATAAACCAGCTTTTTCATCTAAATTCCTGGAAATCAGCATATGTATTTATTAATTTAGCTTGGTGTCTATTTCCTTTCCTCTCTAAATCGGTGACCTGTTCTATGTCAGGCCCCTTGTGTGTGCTGGAGGAGTAGCAGGGCTCAGCAGTGAGCTACCCCAAGGCTGCGACCCAGGTCCGGCGGGGGCCTAGAGAGGATGTGGGAAGGGTCACTCCTGCCATGCTGAGAGCGAGGTGTCATGATCTGGCTTAAACAACTGGAATTCATTTTTTCACAGTTCTGGGGGCTGGAAGCCTGAGATCAGGGTGCTGGCAGAGTTGGTTCCTTCTGAGTGCTCTCTCCTCAGCTGGTAGAAGGACATCTTCTCTCCATGTCCTCATTGGGTCTTTCCTCCGTAACTGTGTCCAAATTTCTGCTTCTTTGTGTGATGGCTCACACCGGTAATCCCAGCACACTGGGAGACCTAGGCAGGTGGATCCTTTGAGCTCAGAATTTCAGGACTAGCCCAAGAGAGAGACCCCCATCTCTACTAAAAATAGAAAAACCAGCTGGGCACTGTGGCAGGTGCCTGTAGTCACAGCTACTTAGGAGGCTGAGCAGGAGAATCACTTGAGCCCAAGAGTTTGATACTGCTATGACATATGATGATGCCACAGTACTCTACTCAGGGCGACAGAGTGAGACTCTCTTTCTCAAAAACAACAACCACCAACCCCCCCCCCCCCCAAAAAAAAACCTCATGACCTCATTTACTCAGAATTAACTCTGTAAAGATTCTATTTTAAAATACTGTCACATGCTGAGGAACTGGGGGTTAGGACTTTGGGAGGACACAGTTCAGCTCATCACAGCATATAATTCATTTCGTGCCCTGTTTCATAAATTAGGAAACTTCGCTGGCTATAATTGCAGAGACTGCAAGTTTGGCTGGACTGGCCCTAACTGTGATCGGAAGAAACCACCAGTTGTTCGGCGGAATATCCACTCCTTGACTCCTCAGGAGAGAGAACAGTTCTTGGGTGCCTTAGACCTTGCCAAGAGGACCATCCACCCTGACTACATGATCACCACACAGCACTGGCTGGGCCTGCTGGGGCCCAATGGGAGCCAGCCGCAGGTGGCCAACTGCAGTGTTTATGACTTTTTTGTGTGGCTCCATTATTATTCTGTTAGAGATACATTATTAGGTGAGTTTTTTCCCCCTTGGCTTGAGGTATATTATTGAAGGTTTGTGATTGCACTGGGGGCAATACGGTGGCGGAAAGTAATTTCATGCAAGTTAATTAACAAGAGAGAATCTCAAGGCAGGGTCAGGTTTATGAAAGTGGTACAATGATCAAATACTGCCTGGAGTTAGAACGGACTAGTCTCTCCCTGCAGATTGGCTGCAGACACTTTAAATGTTCTCTTTTCTACTTTATGTTCTTGGTTCAAAGTCTAAACTGTTCTCTATGAAGCCATTAATCATCAAAGGCGTGAGCTGGTGAAGGGGAGGTAAATTCCTTTTGATTCCAGAAGAAAATATTTGTAAATCTGGCTGTGGAAGCCCTCTCTGACCTTTTCTTCGAATTAGAGGAATTAACTGAGCATGTGGCCAAGCACAGGAAGCCTCTTTGTGCAGAATTAAGAGTGTTCATGTTGGAAGTGTGTGTCTCATTAAACTCACATGATAGATAAACTTTAGATAGACTTGAGATAGTCCACCACATGATAGGACAGACGTTCAGATAATCATGTATGGTACTTCTGCACCACCAGGAATCTTCAGGTTTTTAGGAAGAGTTTCTCCTGCTCAGCCCTTTGAGCCAAAGTTATGACAGACGCCTGAGAAAAATGGTCCCTTCCAGGACCCATCCAGGTCCTAAGAATTGGGACCTGGGTAGGACTTGGAATGGGGGATTATATGTTATAAACTTCATTGATCTGTTAAGTTTGGCTTTGTCCCTTCTAGTTATCTTTCAATTGAGGGAAAAAATAGATGCCAGCTTATTCTAGGAGGGCCTGAATCCCTTCTAGATTCTCCTCATAACAGTCCTAAATGTCATGGCTCTGCCTACAGCTGTCCCCATTTTGGGGACCTTCAGTGGGGTCAGGAGGGCTGGAGATGTTGAGCTCACTTTGAGTAGCAGGATTCTCATGGGGAATCTTTTCCCTTTGAGTTAATCACTTGTTCCTTGTCAATGGGCTCACTTGATGTCCCCTTATTCCTTCTGTTCTGAGAACTTGAAACTTTGCTCTGGATTAAAGGACCAGGTAGCAACTGTCAGCAGCAGCTATTCTTTTCTCAGAGTGAACCTTTTAAAACTTTCCTCCCAGGTAAGCATTTGTCTTTCTTTATTGATAGATAAGAAGGCCCTTCCCTCTATAAACGTGATAGGTTTTTCTGTCATCATTTGGAGGAATTTTTGCTTTATGAGAGGATAGTCTCTCAAGAGGAAAAGAAAACTATAGTTTCTGGTCATACCTAGGCATTAAATTTACATTCATGTCTGTTCAGCTCTCTGAAGTTATTATAGGTACTTTGAAAAAGAACTCAAGGTAGCTAGATTGTCTACATAACCATCAAAAGCTGTTATGAAAGAGGAAAGAAGCATGGAACAGGCAGTAAAAAGGTCATTAAATCGTCCAAAGCTTTTTACTAAAATTGACAGTTCCAGGGCCAGCCAAAATGGTTTGAATGTATTTTTCTCTCTTCTGGTCTCAGTGACCACGCTTGTCAGCTTGTCAGCAGTTATAACTGATGGGCAGAGGAGGCAAAATCTGTGGAAGTTCTTTTCGGTTAGATAAATTCTGCCTTAGGACTAAGTATGATTGAAGTTGCTGTCTTATGAATTAAACACCCCTTACAAATGTATGTATTTGTAAGGAGAAGGTTAGAAAATGTCTTTTAAAAATATATTTCATTTAGGTCTTAATGATCTCTTCTTTTGGATAATCTATTTCATCTTAATGAGTTGTTGCTTGAAAAAAATTAAGAGGCTCTTAACACTGGAAGTGACCTGAATTTCCTGGATTTCTGCAGGAAATCAAACCTTTAGGAGAAAGAGGAGAGTTTATTCTAAAAGTGCTAGTTGCTCCCGAAATTCCTTTGTTGTCATTGTTATTGTTTTTGGAGAGATAAATAACAAAATGTTTTCCTTATCAAAACATCATGGATTTATTGGCTTGGTGGAGGCATCCCAGGTAAGGCCTGGCATTTGAGAAGTTCTGTTCCATGCTGTCTAATCTGTGTCCCAATGATTTCAGGACCAGGGCATCCCTACAAGGCTATAGATTTCTCACACCAAGGACCTGCCTTTGTTACCTGGCACCGGTACCATCTGTTGTGGTTGGAAAGAGATCTCCAGGTTGGTTGAAACTCTATAATGAGTTCTTTTATTGTGCCTATTTTCAGGTGACAGCATGATGTTTTGATATGCTTATCTTTTTTAAAAATTTTATTATTAAATCATAGCTGTATACATTAATGCGATCATGGGGCACCATACACTGGTTTTATAGACCGTTTGACACATTTTCATCACACATAGCCTTCCTGGCATTTTCTTAGTTATTGTGTTAAGACATTTATATTCTACATTTACTAAGTTTCACATGTACCCTTGTAAGATGCACCGTAGGGAATGCAAATTAATACATTCCTTTTGGAAAGATGTTTGGAGAACACTTAGAGATCTAAAAATAGATCTGCCATTCAATCCTATAATTCCTGTACTTGATATATACCTAGAAGACCAAAAATCACATTATAACAAAGATATTTGTACCAGAATGTTTATTGCAGCCCAATTCATGATATGCTTATCTTGATACACATACACATGCTGAAGCCATTACTATAGTTAAGCAACTCGACATACCCAGCACCACATACAGTTATCTTTTTGTATGTGTGT
>CAUYPK010090897.1:0-13345 GCA_963574355.1 Loris lydekkerianus
AATGTTTATTGCAGCCCAATTCATAATAATTGTGTTTTTAAATTAAAAAATACTATACAATTGTAACATATAAGTATTTAAGGGATTTTCATGGAAATATGATGATCTGGAAATATAATTATTACCCTATCCCCTTATTTACTCCAACTCTAAATAATTGATTTTAAGAATATTTTCTAGATCCTTCTTCCTCCATGCATCAAAGGTTAATTCCATACAAAAAACACATTGAATTAATGTTTAAGTTTCTTTCTATGCTGAAATTCTGATAGCTATTTCCTAGGACTTTCAGAATTTCAGTTTGCAAAAAGATAGAAGTGACTAGATGTTCCATTATATGTTAATTGTACCATCTTTTGTTTTATTCTTTTCTTTCCTTCTTTGAAAACCATGGAGTCCACAGTTTCTTTTTCTCTGCCTCAAGTCTAAATCTAGGTGCTTTTTGTGGCTTTTTTCTATGATGTTTCTGTCATATTTTAAAATGACAAATGGCATTTCAACCTTTACCTAGCTGCTTTTCTTGTTCTGTAAAACCAGAGGGAAAGCAAAATACCATAGGCATTTAGGGATGACTTGAGGGGAATTGCAACGCATCTACTCCCCAGCCAGTGACTGGAGTATAATCAAAGTAGATAGTAACTGAGGGTCTGGCTGTGCTTGAGTTTAGGTGCTCTGTTGGCCTTCTCTGCCTTTTAATTTGGCATTCAATTGTTTTGTTGTATTTTAAACTAAAGTAGTTCTTATTGACAATGTGAAGCTGTGTGAAATCTTGAGCCAATTCAAACAACAAGAAAAGAAACTCACACCTGGTAACTGTAAAAGAGACTAGACTTGAAAAAAGGCATATGTTCCTTTTTTAATTTCAAATTAATATGAGGGTACAAACTTTTAAGTTACATTGTTCTCTTTACTAGCAAGGTAAAGTTCAAGTTTCAGTTGAGCCCTTCACCCCGACGGCGTGCTGAACACCCTCACATTGTGCACTTCAGGTTGGATCCTATAATTCAGTTCGATATTTATACATAATGGCCCAGTGATGTTCCCAGAAGTAGTCCTGGTAACTTTCTGCTTTGCCCATGTCTTCAGGAAGTTGCTTCCCCCCACCCCCCACTACGCACACAGAGTTTGGTTTTGGGAGACTATCTTCTTTTCTTGCAGAAATCTGGGTAAGGGTGAAAGAATTCCTCAAATGATTTATTGGAAATTTGCTCTTAGACTTTCATGTCTGGAAATTAGGCTGCTTATATTCACCATTTAGTTGAACGATACTTTATCATCTATCAATTTACATTTACCCACTCCTTATTTAAAGTGTGAGTTATATTCTTTGTATTTAATGTTTTATTTATTAAATACTTTTTAGAATGCACAGTTGAGTGAAAGAACATATAATTTTATCTCATACTCCACAGCTGGAAAAAATTAAATGTGTACCATGTATACATACATTTTACTTGAATTTGACATTTTTACTGTTTTAACTTTTGATTTGGGTCATTTTCCTGGAAAGTACAAGTTTTTAATAATGATATATACATATATCATTGATATATGTATATGTCTCTTGATATTTTATACTTATACAGTTACTTGCTTAAACATAAAAAAACATAATTATATAAGTATAATTTACATATTTTTTAACTACGAAAAAGACTAGATATTATACAAACTTCTAAGATGATTACTACCTCCTGTTATCCATGCCCTTGAGTAATCCTCTCCTGTTGTATTGTACCCAATGCCATGCTTTTAGTGAACAGAATATGGCAAAAGTTAGATGTTCCTTCCATGTTAAGTTATAAAAGATCATGACCTCTGTCTTGCTAGAAGACACTATTTCTTGCTAGCCTTGATAAAGCAAGATGCCTGATGAGAAGCCTATATGGCAAGAAGCCAAAGGTGGTCTTTGTTCAACAGTGCGTAATGAGCTGAATCCCATCAACAGCTACTGAATAAAGCTACCGCTTGGAAGTAGATCCTGATCTAGTTGAACCTTCAAACAATCATCCAGCTTGGGAAATGGTCACTAATCACTGTGGGCAAAGGTAGAGCTCCTCCATGAGTGACCCAGATTGCTAAGAGCTCTAGGCTTTTACATAACCTTGGAGGGTGAGGACGTGGGGATTCCCAATAATGGTGGTAGTTTAATTTCCTGCCTGCTTGGTAGGAAGTGATATTAAATTAAATTTAAATTGATGAAAAGTGATGAGCTAAAAGATTCAGTTAAGTTATATCTAGAACTATGAGATAATAAATGTGTGGTGTTTTAAGCTACTAAGATTTAGGAAAATTTGTTACACAGCAATAGATAACTGATACAGATTACATATTCTCATCCTTCATTATTTTACTCAGTTATCTGAGTCCTTAAACCCTGAGAATGCATCCAGTTTTGAGATGATGCACCTTTTTTTATCCTTGTTAAGTTAATGGCAGTTGTTATATTCTTAATTTTTTTTTTTTTTTTTAGTTTTCATTACTACCAAATGTAACATTCTGAATTAATTGCTAAAAGAGACATCACCTTTGGTCATGCAGTACAGCATCAACTCATTTGTCAAGTAAATTCAACTATTAGAATTAAGCAGAGAAGGCCACCATGCAGCTCAAACAGTCCACAATTATAACTCATCTAAGCTTCCTCTCTGACTTAACCTCTCTTTCCCTTCTCTTCTTCCCTCCTGACCTTATTTTCTTCCTTCTTTCCTTCATTTAACAAACACTTATTGAGTGCCAATTAATAAATTACCCTTGTAGTAAGAGTTGAAAAGATAATGATGAACCAATCTAGACGAGATCTCTGCTCCTGTGGAACTTGCAGTCTAGTAGGAGATGTGAATGCTAATTCAATTATTATGTTAGGAAATGTTTAATGACCTAGTGAGATAAAGATTGTGAGGAAAAGTGATGGTCTTCTAGCATAATAGTTAAGAGGAAATCCCATTCCCAACTTTTTCATGTTTTGTGAACTTGTACTACTTGCCAACTCTTTAATGCCTCAGTTACTTCATTTGTGCTATAGTTTGAATATGCCCCCTCCAAAATTCAGGTGTTGCCAATGTGAAGGTATTAAGAGGTGGGCCTTTATAAGGTGATTAGGACACAAGGGCTTTTCCCTTGTTAATGAATTAAAGTCCCTTATAAAAGTGGCTGCATGCAGCTTTTGGTGAGTTTGCCCTTCTGCTTTGTACCGTATGGGAATGTAGCAAGAAGTCCCTCACCAGACCAAATGCTGGCATCTTGATCTCGGACTTCCCAGCCCCCCAAACTGTCAGCAATTAATTACTGCTTTATATAGGCTACCTAGTCTCAGGTATTTTGTTAATGTAGCACAAATGGACTAAAATTGGAGTAACATGATCTTTAAAATAAGGTTGATATGAGGATTAGATAGATTAATTCAGGTAAAATGCTTAGAGGAAAGCTTTGTAAGTGGCAATGCTCAGTGAGGATACTTAGCAGAGGAACATGACATTGATGTGGGTCGGGAAAATCTTTCTTGAGGAAATAAGGAGAGAGCTGAAGCCTGAGGCACGTGACCCTTCTGGAGGGTCATAGGTGAGTGAGAGGAAACTAGGGGACAATTCTCACCTATTAGTAACTAATTTCTTAGCCCATAAAGTGATAGCTAACAACAGGAGAAATAAAATATACAGATTGAACACATGAACAAGAAAACATAGAAAGTTCTCTGAATTGTCTTATGTGAGGGGGCAAATGCTGTCATTGGCTCTGTAGGCATCATGGACACAATAGAATAAGTTATTTCTTGATATGATGCATTTAATTACAAGTGGAAGATAACTCAGCTCAAACAATCTTGCCTAACACAAGTTGGAGGGAAAACTTCATGGATTTTTTTGGTTCAGCTAATGATGTCATCACAGACTATTTTTACTTCTGTCTTTATCTTTGGCTAGTTTAATTTTGGCTACTCTGATGGTTGAACTGTGGATGCTAAATCTTAGCAGCTAATTGATGGTATATTATCAACCATATCTAAGAAGGTTTAGGAGGTTTTTCTTTAGAAATAACAAGTGAATACCTTCTGCTGTCTCATGGGTCCAAATGGAATAGAAGCCATTTGTGAATTGATAATTGTGGTTATAGCAAGGAATCATACGTAGTACCTTAGACGTCCTCTACCTGATCTCTATGATGCCAAGGATGGGAGGGTTAGGAGACACAACCTTTAAAACATATTCTTTTTACTAGGAGAAGAGAAAATAAATCTCAGTAGATAGGCTTGCAATGTCTGTTACACTGATGTTCATAATAACAATTCTAAATCATAATAACAATTCTAAATTATAGACATAAATAAATGACAAGGAGTACAAGTTGGACAATTAAGTTCACAGGCTCATCTTAGAAAGGTGCTATATATTTCACTGATGAATACCTCTATGGTCGCCTTTGACATACTGTCCTTGGGAAGCTATGCACTGAGGCCAGCACCTAGTCAATCCTTTAAAGCACTTTTCCTAGGATGGGTTCACAAACTTAATTGTCAGATCTTGTACAATGACAGCTCCGATGGCAAGAGCTCCAAAATTGCTTTGAAAGATGAGTTTGCAACTATAATTGTCTGACCTCACTCAGATAATTTAGGAATACAATCCTTGAATTTCTGAAAATTCAGCTTAAATGAGAAAAAATGTTAGTTACATTCAATACTCACAAAAGTGAAATATTTAATTTCTTGTCAATGCCTCACTGACATGTCTCATTTATAATTAAATCTGAACTGAGAAATTCCTGAGAATAATCTGGTCAGTGAACCCAATGTAGAAATTTCATGAGATGATATTCTTTGTGTCTTTTCTAGTTATTCTTGAAAAAAGGATGACATTAGTGGCCTCAAAACCTTAAATTATGGCAATTGCCACCTCTGGTGTAATCTTGACTTTCTAGCCTGTGATATTTGCCTAAATTGAATTAAATAGAATAACTACCAGGTGTGGAGAAAGTCTGACAAAGTGAACATAAATAGATAGGGGAAAGCACATATAGGTTCAAAGCAAGAGTTACTGCTGGCTTCTCTTTGCCTTTTAAATGGATTTAAAGTTAACTATGTATTTGGGGTGGGGGGAGAATGCCGTAAGTATACGGTGTTATAAAGAAGGCAGGATGAGAGGTCTTTGGATGACTAGATGCCTCCAATATAAAGAATCTTCATTTTTATGTCAGAAAAAAAAAAAGAAGAAGGCAGGATTATTTACAAAAGAAAAAAGATAGCTAGCACGGGATAAAAATATATCAGGATCATAGAGGATCCACTCAGAAGCAAATTTATAATTGCTTAAATGTCTCTTTGGTGGCCAGCATTCCATAAATACTGCATGTAAACACACTCATTTTTCAACGTTAAACAGTTCCAGAGTTATTTTCTAAAAGATATTTTCTCAACACATGAAGGAGTTTAAAGTTTCAGAATCATGAAAATATCCCTGGGTGGATTCATGTGTTTATCATTTACTGTAGGAATATTTGTGCCTACGGTTCTGTCTCCATGAACTGTGTTTAGGTGGTCCTGAATGAGCATTCCCCAATGTATCCATGGGAAATCTTAATTTGTAGAAAAGTTTTCACAAACACTGCAATTAACTCAATCTTTGTCATTTCTGCCTGACATTTAATTGAGCTGTTTTGGGAAAAAATAGTCAAAATATTTTCTACTACAATAAATGGCACAACATAATTACAACTAAAAATAGAAATTCAAATTATAAAAGTTTGTCTTTTCTTATCTTTGAACACATTTTAATTTACAGAAATGCATACTTTTTTCCCTTCATGCCATCCTTGTACTCTCTTACCATCTATGTTAGAAATGCCTTCTAACTCTGTTAATTTATTTAATATTTAAGTAGTTTCACACTTTTCAAAAGTTACAAAACTCTGAGAGCATATTGTAGATAGGTTGTCCCAAAATATCTAAATTTCCAGAGTGCATTTCTCCAAATCAAGGATTTTCTCTACAACAACACTTCACACTTACTTGGGTGTGAAATAATTTTCCATTTTTGTCATTTTTTCAACACTAATTACTTGGGATTCTACCATAATAGTTTTCTCTTTTCTCCTATTTATTTTTAATTTATTATGTAAATATAAACTCCTGAATAGATTTTTCTTTGATTCAGTGGTAATCTATTACCACCATTAGTTATTCTGATGCTCAAATAGTCCCAGACTTACTCAGTAGAAGCCCCCGCAAGTTGACTCCTGGGCCTTTTGACATTTAATTCTTTGAGCATTTAACAAATTTCTGGTTCAACATATTCCAGGCTCATCTTGTATTTTTCATACTTTGGGTTCAGTCATTTCTCTAAGGTCTTTCCCCTCCTGGGGTTTATAAGCCCTTTTGCCAACAGTGAGAAAGTTGGCTTCTCCCTGTGATGGTTTATTTGCTTAGTTCCTATCTGTAACTGATTTCCTTAATCCGCCAATCACTGCTTCTTTTCCTTTGTCCTGCTCAGCCATCTCCATGACTTCCTGGTTCTTCCCTTTACACTATTGCCACCCTTGTAAGCTAACATAGTTTATGACTTTTTAACTGATAAGATTTGATATCATATATATATACACATATATATATATATATGTATGTATATATATATATATATATATATATATATAAAATGTAACAATGGAATTTGTTTAAAACCCACTATAGATTTCTGAAGAAGAATAAGGCCATATTGTTTGGGTCACTGGCTAAATGCCAAAAGAAGATTTTTTTTTTTTGGATATTATTTTAAAGATCACTAGCATTCACTAGCTCCTTAGCAGACCTACTCTTATGAGCCAAAAAAAATCTTCTTCCTTACTGACCAGATATTTTAATTGTAATTTAAAACCCACTTTTCTACTTGGAACGTTCATGAGATAGACACATATATACACACAAAAAATGTGCTTGGCTCCTTCCCCACCAGCTTTTCAAAAATATTTCAAGATCTAAGTCACCCTTTGACTTCCCTTCTTTACATCAAATGAACACTAATTTCTACCATATTTCCTTATAGAAGGAATTGTATCACTCAAGTTGTTTTAAGGACTGTAGCAAGAAAAAACTTAGAAATTATGTAGTCTAAACTCTTTAATACTAATTAATTAATTAAATATATTACCCATCGACTCCAGACTTTTTTGGTGAGTTGCCCGAAGTACAGTGAGGAATAAGACAGAAAAGGATTTGGAGGACTGAAGATTTGATCCCATATTCATAAAAGCGAGTGTCAAACAGGCCCTGGATTTCTCAATCGACTTAATTTTCCAACTATCCACTGTACTATTTTTGCACTTTCCTTGGAATCCTTCTTGTTTCTCAACCAGAAGTTATACACTGATAGTCCCGTGGCCAGATTTGACCTAAACAGGCTCAAAATTATTTTTTGAATCAGTTGTCAACATTTGGAGATCATGCAGAATACTTGGAATGCAAACTTTTCTTGAAAAATAAAATCAAGCAACACTGGTTCTGCAACCTGTGTGGCAATAGTCAACTAGAATTAATGTCTACTTGTCATCTTTAGGAAGATTATAGAGCCTCTGTTTACAGACTCCACCACTACCTATAGCTTCATACCCAGATTGCTTTTCTTTCCCCCTCTTAGATTTCTATTTTTTCTTTTTTTTTAAATTAACTAATTAATTTCTGTTTTTTTTTTTTTTGAGATAGAATCTCACTCTGTTGTCCCAGGCTATAAGGCCATGGTGTTATAGCTCACAGCAACCTGAAATTCCTGTGCTCAAGCAATTCACTTGCCTCAGCTTCTCAAGTAGCTGGGACTACAGATGTGAGCCACCATGCCCAGCTAATTTTTCTATTTTTAGTAGAGACAAGGTCTTGTTCTTGCTTAGGCTCTGGTCTTGAGCTCCTCAGCTCAAGCAATCCACCTGCCTTGGCCTACCAAAGTACTTGGATTATAGGTGTGAGCCACCATGCCTGGCCTTTTCTTTCTTTTATTCTTTTTAATTGAAAGATAAAATTGTATCTATCTACTTCCACTTGCCTAGTCTTTTTAGGCACTGGTTTGCAATTATGCTTTATTTTCTTAAATTACAGTATACCCTGAGATATCATCTAACCCCAGTGAGAATGGTCCACATCATAAAATCTCAAAACTGCAGATGCTGGCATGGATGTGGAGAGAAAGGAATACTTTTACACTGCTGATGAAACTGCAAACTAATACAACCTTTTTGGAAGGATGTATGGAGAACTCTCAAAGAACTCAATTTAGACCTCCCATTTGATCCTGCAATCCCATTACTGGGCATCTATCTAGAAGAAAAAAAAAAAAATCGTTTTATCATAAAGACACTTGCACTATACTGTTTATTGTAGCTCAATTTACAATAGCCAAAATGTGGAAACAGCTTAAGTGCCCATCAACCCAGGAATGAATCAACAAGCTGTGGTATATGTACACCATGGAATACTATTCAGCCATCAAAAATATGGAGACTTTACATCTTTTGTATTAACCTGGATGGAAGTGGAATGCATTATTCTTAGTAAAGCATCACAAGAACGGAGAAGCAAGAATTCTATGTACTCAATTCTGATATGAGGACAATTAATGACCTAGTACACAGTGGGAGATGGGGAAAGGGAGAGAACAGAGAGAGAAGGGGGTGGGGGGTCATAGTGTGTGACACAACTTTTGTGGGTGGAACACGATTATAAGAGGGATTTTACCTAGTAAATGCAATCAGTGTAACCTAGCTCATTGTACTCTCAATGATCCCAACAATAAAAAAAATACATATATATCTATTTAGCACATTGCTAACTATTATGTGCCACACTATAGGACATCCATGTAACAATTTTTTTTTGAATTCCAATCCTCTGCAATGTCTAATACAGTCATAGGAAAACTGGATGGAAATAATTGTAATAAGTAAATTACTATAGCTAGACAGGTCTGATTCATAAGTATTATAGTTTTTGTCCATAAGAATTCCATAATTTGACTTATGTGTAACACATTTTTTGCTCCTGTGTTTTCATAATTTAATTTTCTACACAAATTGTAGAGTATTTAATTTGTATGGATTCCATACTAGTTTTTAGCGAGTCATTTAAAAACCCTGATCTCAATCATATTTTCTATAAGCAATTGGGTTTTCCTACGTAATGTAACATTTTAATAATTTACTCTGCAAGTTAGATTCAGTGCTCAGACAAGCCTAGGTGCTTTGGTACACTCCAAAATGATCTTTATCTTTGTGAGCTTTGAGTGTACCTATTTCAGTCACTGTATTTTTTTGTTGTTAAGGATTTGTTTCCTAGACATTCAAATTAGTAGATAAATAAATTTAAAAGAAATAGATTTCAGGGGATCTGCAAGATTACTTTAGATTAAAGTGTATCTGTCAGGTATCTTTCTACTTAGATTTATGTGTGATTGTGATGCTCTGTTAATTCACTTAGAATGAAGTAAAGAATCGAGGTATGAAAGGTCCCGTTCTGAGAAACTAACTGGAGTTTTCGTCCACCCACATCATCCAAATTTTTTCAAGCAAAAGTTTTGGTAAATGATATCATTTCACTGATCAATTGAGAGAAAATATCACTGTTTTCTTTAATCTGAATTACAGTATTCTTGGGCATGAGACAATTACCCACTTAGATTTTTCTCAGGTTTACTCTAGATGTTTTTGGAATTTGAATGCCAAGGTAGAAAGAGGCTATTTTGGTCTTGATATGAGTAGTATTAACTAAGTACATGAGAAAGTTTCATCAAAGGTAAAATTTGTCTACTAATCTGAATGTTTTCTACAGCATACAGACTTATCAAATAGCTTCCATAGACAACATATAGTTTTGCATTGAGCCACTATTTTTTCCCCCATAGTACTTACATTAAGTCAAGAAATTAATGTCTGCATTTCTGCCCTCTGTTTTTTTTTTTTTTTTTTTTTTTTTGTTGTTGTTGTTTGTTTGTTTTTGCTTTCTTTTGGGAGGTATTCAGAAAATAACATGAACTTAATTAGTATTATTTCCAACCCCTATTGACTTTTCAAATGACAATAAAACGTAGAAATATAGACATTGGGAATTTGAAATTCAGCATTTCACCTAGTTTTGCTGCATGAGGTTTTATCTGAACATAAGATATTAAAAAAAAAAAACAAAAGATATTTAAAAAATTATGTTAAAATTTTAAAACAACTAAAATATGTTTTTACCTATTACAGATGTCTTCTTATTTTGGTATGGATAATGCCAGTAAAGAAAAATAAATCTGCTCATTAGAGACCCTAATCAAAAGAGATTTGGAATGACTATAACATGGCTAAAACAATATGGAAATTCCCTTCTGCCAAAACATTTGGCTTCTGAAAGTGGGGAATACCTGAATATTTGTTTAAATTTTTGAATTCCCTTTGGGCTTTCTCTTATGATAAAATGATACTATCTATTCAGTGTGTTTCTCGATCTGTTGGTTTCTTCTCTTTCCAAACCCAAAAGGCATGTCTGTAAAGGTCTTGCCTATTCAGTGAATGAAGAACAAGTTTGTAATAAAAGATTCATTGTTAGAGGGTGGGGCAATTTCACAATAAGGGCTTTGACATTAAGATGGTAAACTTTGTGATCTTTTTCATGAATAGAGACTGCCAAGGATTTTTCAAATATCTATATAAATGTTCAATGGAATTTGACCAGAGCAATCTTGGTTTTAAAAACAAAAAAAGATGATATTGGCTGAAATCACCTTTCAGATGTTCCAGGTCTGAGAACTTGCCTCATTTGAAACATTCCTGTTCATTTATATCTAACTTCAAGGGCCAACTATTTTTGAGCTCTGTCACCTGAATTTCATACTCTAAGGCCATTTTGTTACTTATGGGTCTCTTCCATTATACACCATAATTTACTTCTTCCAAATTTTATCTCTTCAGACTCAGATTCTTCCAATCTGGACCTTCAATAGTGTCAAATAGATAATTATTCTCAACACTTGTTTCTACTAAGATCAGTAATTTTTACTTCTCTAGAATTAAATAGGCTGTTATGTAAAATCCTATGTCCTGACTATATCTCCACCCCTCTTTGTTTTGAATATTTCAAAAAATAAAATGAGGAAACTGGTAACCAAACTATGGTCATATGTTAAAAAGAAGGGACTTGGCTTGGCACCCATATCACAGTGGTTAGGCCCCAGCCACATACACTGAAGGTGGTGGTGTTCAAACCCAATCTGGCTAAACAACAATGACAATTGCAATAAAAAATAGCCGGGCATTGTGGCGGGCGCCTATATCCCAACTACTTGGGAGGCTGAGGCAAGAGAATCGCTTAAACCCAAGAGTCAGAGGTTGCTGTGAGCTGTGACACCATAGGACTCTACTGAGGGTGACATAGCGAGAATCTGTCTCAAAAAAAAAAAAAAAAGAAGGATTGGATTAAAGAAGGCAGCCAGGTAATAGCTTCCCTGTAACTGGGCACAGCGAGTCTGGGGAGACAAGACTCCAGGCATCTCTGGCCGGTGGGATCTGCCTAAGATCATCCCTTTGAGGATACAGAAAGCCAGCAAGGGACTTCTGGACCCCAGGAGGAGGACAAAAACAGTGGAAAACTGGCAAGAGGCTGCGTGTGTTCGATTGACCTAATCATGCCAGCAACCGTGAGTACAAGCAGCAGTGAGACTGCAAACCAGAAAGGCATTACCTGTGAACAGTTTTGGTGTTCTTGGACTTCGCACTCAGTTGAGCTGCCTTGGGGAGAGCTTGAGCAGGAGTGTGGAGAACGTTGGGCATTGTCTGGGGCCCAAGAATGAGCCACTGAGCTGGGCGAAGTAAG
This sequence comes from Loris lydekkerianus, assembly GCA_963574355.1. Lineage (NCBI taxonomy): Eukaryota > Metazoa > Chordata > Mammalia > Primates > Lorisidae > Loris > Loris lydekkerianus. The sequence goes on from CAUYPK010090897.1 coordinate 11,825, forward strand.
CCATTGTGAAAGAACTGCTCTGGCAAGCTCCACCCTCAGGGTCCCAGAGCAAGGATCAGGCGGGACAAAGTAACCTAGTGACTGAGCAGCTTAAAGGCGGGGCCTGAACTGCCTCACAGACTTAATCCTTAGGGGCAGAGTGAGGCGGTTTTGGCACACTGGAGCCTTGAGCTGTTGCCCTGGGTAGAGTGCCATGACGTTATAGCTCATAGCAACCTCAAACTCCTGGGCTTGGCACTGCCCAGACCTCCATAAGAGCTGTGCAGTGACCCCCGACCAGTGACCCACACCCACCGGGCTTCTGCATTCCCTGACCAGGAACTGCAGGAGACACACAACCCTGCATCCTCCCTCTTGTGTCCTCCAAGCCTCCACATTAGCCCATTCATCTGGCCAGGGACTCTGGTAGCTGTGTGCCCTCTGGAGCCCTCCCTGCCTCTGCGCAGAGCCCTTCTCCTGGCCAGAGACTGCTGCAGCCTTGGGTTCTATGTGCCAAAGTCACAGGGCGCCAGGCACTCCCAGAACCGTGTGCACCACCCCCTGCCCTGTTACTGGATTTGGGCGTGTCACACACTGGCGTTGCTTCCACAATCAGAACTCCCTAGCTAGAGCAGCCCCAGAGGAACTACACAGGGTCACTCCCTACAAAGATCCAGCAACAATAGAGTGATCCCACTGGGGTCTAATCTTGGAGAGACACCTCCCCAACTCTGACAAGGGCCAGAGGCAACAGTGAAAAACAATCATGAGGCAAAATCAACAGAAAAACTCTGGCAATATGAATAATCAGAGTAGATCAACTCCCTCAAGGATCAATGGGGCAGAAACAGCACAAGATCCCATGCACAAACAAATAGCTGAGGTGTCAGAAATTGAATTCAGGATCTGGATAGCAAATAAGATCAAATTAGAATTCCAAAAGTTATCTCAATAATTCAACAGATTCAAAGACCAAATGACCAAAGATTTTGACACATTGAGACAAGAAGTTGCATCCCTTAAAGATCTGAGAAACACAGTAGAATCCCTCAGTAACAGAATGGAACAAGCACAAGAAAGGATTTCTGATATTGAAGACAAAGCTTTCGAACGCTCCCAAACCCTCAAAGAAGGAGAGAAATGGAGAACCAAACAGACCACTCTCTCAGAGAGCTCTGGGATAATTCGAAGAAATCTAATATTCGTCTTATAGGGATCTCCAAAAATGACGAGGTGGCTTCACAAGGCACAGCATCTCTTCTCCATGAGATTATGAAGGAGAACTTTCCAGTTATGCCAAGAGATTCTGAAATTCAGATAACAGACAGTTTCAGAATTCCAGCACAACTCAACCCGAATAAGACATCCCCCAGACACATCATAATCAATTTCACTAAAGATAATATGAAGGAGAAAATTCTGAAAGCTGCCAGATGAAAGAAAACCATTACCTACAAGGGGAAGAATATTAGAATAACTGCAGATCTCTCTGCTGAAACCTTTCAAGCTAGAAGAGGATGGTCATCGACTTTTAATCTCGAA
>CAUYPK010090899.1:0-13255 GCA_963574355.1 Loris lydekkerianus
GCTGATCTTCCCTCGAATCCCACTATACGTGCTTTCTGGAACACGGGGTTTCCTTTTGAGAAGCTGCTTAGTATTTAGTATTCACAGGAAGGTCACAGGTTCAAGAAAACACGGGAAAGCATTAGGAAGAAAGAGAAGTGGCATAGATGGAGACACCTGGTCACTGTGGCCAGAGTGTCCTGGGTGGAAATGAGCTCTACAGCCAAAAGGAGCAAAGGCAAGTGGGTGGCAGGAGGGTAGGAGCAACGAGGAGGAAAAGGGACACTGTGCAGACAGCCTTCCTGACTCAGGAGAAGGGACTGAATCCAAGGAGGAGAGAGAGGAGAGAGGAATGGTGCTGAGCTGTGGCACAAAGTCAGAAACATTTGGAGTCAATGAAAATCAGATACCCATAGACATGATGCTGGTTTTCTGATAGAAGAAACAATGCCAGTCATTATTTTTGAAGAGTTTAATATTTTGGGAAAGAAATTTCCCATTTGAGGTTAGATTTAACTTGTTTCCTTCTGAAATGTATTTTATTCATGATTTCAACTTAATTCAGACTTTCTGGCTTGTGAAAACTTAATGTAGGATATGAAAGAAAAGAGAGAAACAAAGGAAGAGAGAAGGAAGTGGGGAGGGAGAGAGGGAGGGAAAGAGGGAAAGGGAAAGAAAGAAAACGTGAAGTGTTTCTGCAAGCAAGCAAGGAATTCTCGTACCTGTACCAGGGAGTTGCAGAGTAGGCTGGACTCCTTAGGGGACACAAGGCCACCACCCATGATTTTTCAATGAACTATAAAACAGAAAAAGTGACCTGCCATTTCACTATTATTCTTTTAGTCCTTAGGTCTTGGGGGGAAATAGTATTCATTCATTCTACAAATATTCATTAGGATGTATTATTTGTAAGGTGAGTGGTAGGCACAATGGTTGAAAGTCACAGACAATAATCAAGCAAACAAAGCATATTAAGAATGTTGATTTTGGAATTAAATACTTCTGGGTTGAGATGATGGTTTTGCTTAACAGTCATGTAACTTTGAGCAAGGTACTTAAATTGAGAGAGACTCCATTTCCTCATATAGAAAAGGGGAATTAAAAATGCCTGCTTTGGCCAAATGTGGTTTACACTGTAACCCTAGCACACTTGGAGGTTGACATGGGTGGATTGCCTGAGGTCACAAGTTCAAGACCAGCCTGAACAACAGCAAGACCCCGTCTCTAAAAATAGCCAAGCATTGTGGAGAGCATCTGTAGTCCCAGCTACTTGGGAGGCTGAGGCAAAAGGATCACTTGAGCCCAAGAGTTTTTAGGTTGCTGCGAGCTATAACACCACAGCACTCTACTGAGGGCAATAAAGTGAGACTATTTCTCAAAAAAAAAAAAAAAAAAAAGAAAAAGAAATTTTGTGGGGTCTGTGAGGATTAAAGGGGATAAGTTAAGTAGAGTATAGCACACGATTCCCAGCACAAAGCTACTATTATTCTTAGAGGTGTTTTGCAATATTAGAGTGTCCTTGCATCATTGAAACAGGCCTTGTTAGTGTGATATTGTAAGATATATCACTGAAGATAGAACGTCAGACAACTCAAAAGCAACAAGGCATGTGATAAGCCCTTGAGAGTTGAGGAAAGTCAGACATCTGAGTGCTTAGAACAGAGCAGAGATGGACAGTTTTGGGACACATCATGACCTGGAGTCATGTCAACATGTTGCCTCTGATGAGCTCTCTTCTATGGTTCGATATAGGGTAAAGGCCCTTAGGGTTTCTCAGCCAAATCAGCTGCCTTCCTTCTTGCTTTCTCCCCAGTTTTTCCTTGGTTGTTGAGCCCCATGTATGTGTGATGCACTGAAATAGGGCAAGTGTGGATGAAAAGGTTTTCTTTCTTTCTTTCTTTTTTTTTTTTTTTCAAGACAGAGTCTCACTATGTTGCCCTAGGTAGAGTGCTGTGGCATCACAGCTCACAGCAACCTCAAACACTTGGGCTTAAGCGATTCTCTTACCTCAGCCTCCCAAGTAACTGGGAGGTGCCCGCCACAATGCCCAGCTAATTTTTTTTGTTGTAGTTATCATTGTTGTTTGGCAGGCCTGAGTTGGTTTTGAACCCGCCAGCTCCAGCGTATGTGGCTGGTGCCATAGCCGCTGAGTTACAGGCACCGAGCCAGAAAAGACTTTCTTGACTTCTAGTGAACTGACCATCACCTTATTTATCCTGGCAAACTGGACTTGGAGCAGACATGTGAACATTTGCCTTTGAACTTCAGTATCTAGGTCCTTGCCTGTATAATTTGATAAAAAAGGTATTGGTTTGTTGTAGAAACATAGACTATGTGAATGTTTAATTGCCAGATGCCAGATAGAGAAATTAACCAATTGGCTCCCCAGGTTGGTGAGCAACGATGTCCCGGCATTCCGTCTACCATGTTCCCAGGGCAGCAAGCCCTTCATGAAGCAGTCTCCATTTCTTCCCATTGACACTTTCAAAGAATTAGCTTGTTGGTGGCCATTTTGAATTATTCTCTGAGGGATTTTGGCCATTGTCCTTCCAGCAGTTTCACCTGCTGCTTCTCAATGTTGTTGTAGGTAAAAAAACAAATACCGGTAATCATTATGAAAAACATAGAAAACATAGATAAACAAAAGAAATAAGAAAAAACACCCCAAAACTTACCAAAAATCCCACTGTACGTTTTCTTTCTTTTTTTTTTTTTTAATTTGTAACCCACATTATTTTATTCAGTTCTCCAGCAGTCCTGTGAGGTCTTATTCCCATTTTACAAAGAAACATATTCAGAGAGGTTGCGGCAAGGTTAAAATTAAGTCAGCTCTGTCAGTATCCTATTTAGGTGTATAGCTCTGTAAAAGAGAAGGGAAGCTGAGGGGTGGGAAAACATTAAGCAATATGATAATGATGTGCGTGAACCAGCCCTGGGCCATGGGTTTTCAGTGCAGGTCAGGGGTCATTGTATAATTTGCAAAACAAGGACATCTATACCCCGATTTGTGAAAAAGACATATGAGGTTATGTGAGTTTAAATATGTGTCAAAACACTTCAATTCTGCTTTTTTTTTTTTTTTTTTTGAGAAAGAGTTTCAAGTTGTCACCCTGAGTAGAGTGCCGTGACATCACGGCTCACAGTGACCTCCAACTTCTGGGCTTAAGTGATTCTCTCGCCTCACCCTCCCAAGTAGCTTGGACTATAGGCACCCACCACAACGCCCGGCTATTTTTTGGTTGTAGATGTCATTGGCAGGCCCGGGCTGGATTTGAACCCACCAGCTCTGGTGTATGTGGCTGGTGCCTTAGCCACTTGAGCTATAGGAGCTGAGCCAAAACACTTTAATATCTTGCGTGATACATCTAAGACATCATTACAGAGGGAAATAATAGTATTAACAGATTAATAAGTTTTACTTTTAAAACTGTGATGAGATTGCTCAAAGTACTTAATAAACATTATCTAATTAACACAGCACTCTGTGACAATAAAGTTATCAAAGATTGGCTCTTAAATCCATCTTTATTTTTTCCTCTTTTTTACGTTTTGAAATATTATAGGGGAACAAATGTTTTTGCTTACATGGGTGGATTTTGTTATGCTTGAGTCAGGGTTATAAATGTGACCATCACCCGGATAGTGTCCATTGTACCTGTCAGGCAGGTTTTCTCCTCCCTGCTTCTAATGCATTATTCTACTGTTTTATTTCCTTCATGCATATGTGTGCTAATTGGTTAGTTCCAGTTTAACAGCCAGTATAAGAGAGCTGTTTGTTTTTCTATTGTTCAGATATTTCACTTACGATAGTAATCTCTATTTCCATCCATATTGTTTCATTTTGTTTTTTTTCTGTTTGAGACAGAGTCTCACTATGTCACCCTCGGTAGAGTGCTGTAGTGTCACAGCTCACAGCAACCTCAAACTCTTGGACTCAAGCCATTCTCTTGCCTCAGCCTCCCGAGTAGCTGGGACTACAGGCACCTGCCATAAGGCCAGGATATTTTTTGTTGTAGTTGTTATTGTTATTTAGCTGGCTCAGGAGGGGTTGGAACCCGCCAGCCTCAGCATATGTGCCTGGCGCCCTAACCACTGTGCTACAGGTGCTAAGCCTCCATCCACATGTTGCAAAAGGCATTAATTCATCCTTCCTAATGGGCGAGTAGTATTCAATATTATACATATACCACATCTGGGGTATTTTTTTTTTTTTTTAGACAGTGTCTCACTCTGTCACCCTCAGTAGAGTGCTATGGCATTACAGCTCACAGCAACCTTAAACCCTTGGGCTCAAGCAATTCTCTTGCCTCAGACTCCCGAGTAGCTGGGACTATAGGTGCCTATTACAATGCCCAGCTATTTTTAGAGACAGGGTCTCACTCTGGCTCATCTCAAACTCATGAGCTCAAGCAATCCACCCACCGGGGCCTCCCCAAGTGCTAGGATTATAGGTGTAAGCCACCGCACTGGGCCCATATACCACATTTTTTAATTGATAGGCACTTGAGTTGATTTCTCATTCCAATTGTGAGTTGTGTTGCGATAAACATTCAAGTCCAGGTGTCCTTTTGGTAAAATGACTTCTTTTCCTCTGGATAAATACCTAGCAGTGGGAATGCTGAACTGAACGGTAAGTCTACTTTTAGTTATTCAAGGACTCTCCGTACTGTTTTTCATAACTAATTTTCAGTGTGTAAGTTCCTTTATTTCTGCATCTACCCCAGCATCTATTGCTTTTGGACTTTTCAATCAAAACCACTGTTACTAGGGTAAAGTGATATCTCACTGTGGTTTTCTTTTGTATTTCCCTGCTAATTAGTGACATTAAGCATTTTTTCATGACTTTGTTGGTCATGTGCCTATTTTCTTTTGAGAAGCTTCTGTTCATGTCTTCTGCCCACTTTTTAATGGGGTTGTTTGTTTTCTTTGCTGATTTGTTTGAATTCTTTGTAGATTCTGGTTATTAGCCCTTTACTAGATGTGTAGCTTACAAACATTTTCTCCCATTCTATAAGTTGTCTATTTGATCTGTAGTTTATTTCCTTAGCTGTGCAAAAGCCTTTCAAGTCCCACTTATTTATTTTTATTATTTCTGTGATTGCCATTGGGGTCTTCTTTATAAATTCTGTTCTTAAATTCATCTTTAATTTTTTCCTACAGTTGGTGTAACATCCATTTTGAACAACCTTTGCTCAATCCGTTTGCTCACGAGTGTCTTCACACGCCACTCATCTTTGCCTCTAACATTTGTTCCTGCTATTCATAACACCTTAAGTGTCCCCCCTCCTGTTTTCTGCCTGTTTAAATGTTATTGATCTGCAAAGTTCAGTCCAAATCCTTCTTCCGCCTCCAAGTTACTCCAATGCAACTCTCTCTGCCTTCATTTTGTATTCAAAGTTAATATTCTATGGTTCAAATTTAACTCCTTCTAATTGATTGAAATATGTCTCCTTGATCTCTTCAGCTGGATTGCCATTGCTTGCTCTGAATTCCGAACACTTATTTGATCTGGAGGAATAAGAAGGAGGAGCACAGGAGGGCTAAGCTGGGCTGCTCAGGCAAGAGAAGGAATAGAGAGATGACCCTGGAGGTGGGCGGAGACTTAGTTGAGCACTTAGCACAGAGTCAGGAGGGCCTGGGTGGTTGAAGATACAGAAGTCCTTAGTCTCTAGGACTCTAGTCCTAGTCTCTGAGCTATGGCTTTCCCAAGCACTGCAGTTTTCTGTCTCTGACCTCAGGGCTCATCACAGACAGTGGGATGAACTCCTGACCCAAGGTGAAGTTGAAGCATTCTTCTACCTTGGAGATAGGAGATGGGCAATGGCTGTGACCCTCCTATGGCAGGGGAAGTGGAGGGCCTGAGGACAGGAAAGATGATGCAGTCCTGTTCTGCCTATGGCTGCGCAATCCAACACGTGGCTGTACTTCTTTGGTCTCGTAGAACCCATAGTTAACTGGGAACATACTGCTCACTCACTCACAAGCGCTGCATGCATCTGCTGTCCGTTGTGGTATTTCATCACCCCTATTTCACAGCCTAGTAAACTGAAGCACAGAGAGGAGCTTGCCCAAGGACACAGGGCTAGTAAATGAAGAAGCCCAGATTCAATCTCAGGACTCCAGACAAACCACTGGGGTGTACCAGACCCCAGTACTGAGCATCAACAGTCATTATGAGAATTGCAGAAGGACCTCAGTGAAAAGTTGATGCTAAACTTCCCAGAGACTACACCCTTCCCAAGGGCCCCAGGCCAGAGGTCATTTCCCAACACACAGTCCCTACCTTCCCTCATCTATTGCTTCCATTAAACCTTCTCCAAAGCACTTCCCATTTTCTGTAACCCTCCACTGAGTTTGGGGGGGAAATTTTCAGGTTCACTATATACTCCACTATGCAAATCATGAGGCACCAGCCAAAAATAGTTTCCCTTGCAGCAGCAATGTAAAGAAGCTGGGCGGAATGAGGGACAGACATTCACCAGCCTGGAAGCAAGACCCCAAAATGTCCTAACCATCAAAAAGGGAACCTTCTCCCTTTGGGAATCACCCCTCACTTGCTTCCCTAGCAGAATATTCCCCTGTCTGAGTTATTTTGTCAAGAACAGCTCCTAGAGCAGCTGGGGGGTGGTGGTAGGGAAGGGAATATACCCAGATTCTGAACCCTCACATACATACCTGCAGACCTGTGGAACGTATAATATAATGCAAGGGGAGTGATACTTTTTGTGAAAATATGAGTGTTCTTTTTATTTTTGTTTTCCCTTTACTGGGACATCTCCCCTCTACACCAGGGATATTGTTGTCTCACATGACCAGGATTTTAATAACAGGAAAACAAAGAAAAGTGATCAGTGTTCATCATTAGATTTCCCCAGTAGAGTTTCTGAGTTCACAATCATCCTGACAGCCAAGATTGAAAAGAGAGGAAAGGTTTTCTAAATTTCAGGAGCCAATCTGAAAACCTTTTGTATGAATCTAGAGATAAATGTCATTAAAGAATAAAACATCCAAGGTGGTGCCCGTAGCTCAGTGGTTAGGGTGCTGGCCACATGCACCGAGGATAGGGGGTTCAAACCTGGCTTAGGCCAACTAAAAACAACAATGACAACTGCAACAAAAAATAGCTGGGTGTTGTAGTGGACCTCTGTAGTCCCAGCTACTTGGGAGGCAAGAGAATCACTTAAGCCCAAGTGTTTGAGGTTGCTGTGAGCCGTAATGCCATAGCACTCTACCCTGAGTGACATGAAAGGTTGAAACTGTCTCAAAAAAAAAAAAAAAAAGGAGAATAAGAAAACATCCATGAAGTGTCCTTGAAGTTAATGCAAGAGAGGAGATTATCCCCAAGTCTGGGACAGGGGTTTCTGCAAGAGGCTGGGAGCAATCACCTGCTTGCACTCGTGCCTTGGGTGGCTGGATTTAGAGGCCAGGTGCTCTGGAAGATTCCCACATGCAGGCTTGGTATGGAGGGTGGGGAGGCAGGTCAGACATTTGGAGGTGATAAAAGGCAGCAAAAAAGTTCTCAGAAGACCCCAGGACCCTTGCAAAACCATGAGGAGGAGGAGTAGCTCCCCAAAGAGTGAAAGAGACTAGATTTTTCGTGGGTGGGCCAAGCCAGATTTACTTTAAGAAAAATAAAAGAATATGATAGTTCTGTAAGTCATGGTAGTATAATTAAGCCCAAAGACAAGGTTAAAGCCTGGGTGAAACAGAAAGGGACTAATCGGTTCCCAGAAAATGGAAGGAAATGGCAGAGTGTTGATGAAGCCTAGAGAATGCAAGTTCACAATTTTTCCTTAGGCCTGTCTGGTGATTCCAGTGGCCACAACTTATCATCCTGTTCTACTCAGGCACTAACAAGAGCAATGGCTGACAAACATAGAAAAGAAACACTGGAGTGTCTTTGATGGTTAGGATATCTTCGTCATCAACCACGTGCACTCAGCCTTGGGATCTTGCTCCCCGGTTGGTGATCGTGTTTCCCTCACTCCACACTCATTCTGAGCAGCCTCTCTACATTGCTGCTACACATGGAAACTATTTTTGGCTGATGCCTCATGATTTACATAATGGAATATTCAGTGAACACTGAGGGATCTACACAGTCGGGGTACAAATCCCATCCAGGCTGTGTCCAGTAGCATTTTTAGAATGGTCAGGGCTTAGTGTCAAACATCACCTATATAGGCTTAGTACCAGGTGCCCAAGAAGTGGCAAGAGAACTTTCCTGACTCACTACCCACTGGGGATCAAACTTCATTTTTTTGTTGTAGTGAAAGAGACATAGCATATACTGTTATATAGATAAGTGTATATAATGTATAAATGTTTATATACATCATATGTGTATGTGTGTTTAAAATTGGTAGAGGTAACCCAGATAAGATTAACAATCTTACAAATATATATGATATTACCGATTATGGGTTTTGAAGTGATAACTATAATTATTGAGTCAATAATTTTAAAAATTACTTAGTCTTTTACAATGGTAAAATGAATGAATTTTCTTTCCATTCTTGCTAAAAGAGTAATATTGTAAAATTTGTTAGATGTGGCAAAAAATGTAGTAAAAATTATCATAAAGTATGTTAGCAGATAATAACGCAAATGCAATTTTTTCACTCAGCAATAGATACTTTCTCTCATTTGATTTCAATTACTGTGTACCAAACTCCCAAAACATGTATTTCATGTTCAGTTTAAAAAACAGAAAAAATATGCATAAAGATGTTTCTTCAGCTGTATTACTAGTAGGTAACGATGCCTGAGTGTTTCATAATAGGAGTTGGAACCTAACAATGTTATTGCAGTATTGTGCAGCCATTAAAACATGTTTCTGAAAAGCTTCTAATAACTTTGAAAAATAGCTATGCTGCAATCTTAGGGAAAAAACCACAGGGTTACAATTGAACACTTCTATGATTTCAGCAACATTAAAATCTGTCTAGAAACAAACAGCCAAAGGGAATAAATACTTCCATTGTCTCAAATTGCCTGAGAGCCAAGGGGCCCTTGGCCATGGAGGGCAGGCAAGGAGGACAGTGGCTGCTGACGCCCAGCACTGCTGCGGGAGCTGGACCCTCAATCATCACTGCCTGGTTCTCTGTGAATTCCAGTCAGAGAATCCCATGATTTAGAGGCAGCAGCCCTGGCCTCACTCTCGAGTGACTGGCCTTCCCTTCTTGGAAGATGAAATGATTCTCATCCACACTGGATGTGATGCAATCTGACAGCTCTGCAGAGCTCCTGTGGGGCTCACACTAGGGCTGGTGACTCAGAATCTGAGGCCTGAGGATGGCACCAAGTGGGAGGGACAGAGCGGAAGGAAGTTCTCCTGATGTTCTGTTTGGTCATTTTGACTGTGGGAAACACACTCTCAGAGCTGAATCAGCAGGAATCATGGCTCTTGGCCAGATAAACAAGCATTTCTGGCCAGAGAACTGATCACCACATAGCCCTCCCCACACCCCATACATATGTACATACATACACATGAACACACAAACTTGCACACACATGCACTTACACACATATACACATGCACAGACACCTTTTGCACACATACACACCAACTCAATTATACATGTGCATGCACATATGCACAGGACACATACACATACACTTCTGTACATGTACACAAATGCACACATACAATATACATGCAGACACAGATATACTCATGACACACATTCACACACATGTGCACACCAAGTATACTTAACAGAGCAGTATAAAGGGTCCTCAGGGTGGTCAATGGCCTGACACTTAGTCTGAATGGTCCATGACTGAACTGCGGGATCACATCTACATCTTTTAATGACTTTGCTTCCTGTCTCCAAAGAGGGTGGTAGAACCAAGTTGTCTTCAAGATCTTAGTTGTGACATTTGCACCAGAATGTTTATTGCAGCCCAATTCATAATAGCCAAGATAGGGAAACAGCCCAAGTGCCTACTGACCCATGAATGAATTAACAAATTGTGGTATATGTACACCATGGAATACTATGCAGACATAAAAAAGATGAAGACTTCACATCTTTTATGTTAACTGGGTGGAGCTGAAACATATTCTTCTTAGTTAAGTATCTCAAGAATGGGGCAAAAAGTATCCAATGTACTCAATACTACTATGAAATCAATATATAACCACCTAAACATTCATATGAATGGCAAAACATAACTATAGTCCAGAAAGTAGAAGGGAAGAGGAGAGAGAGGGCAGGGAAGGGGGGATATGGGAGGAGGGAGGGTATTTTGGGGACCTCACCTAAGGTGCATGATGCAATGGTACATTTCAAAACTATTAAGAAATGAGTATAATTGTGATGGATGAGTTACTTAGTTCAATGTAAGCATTTCACATTGTATATCAAAGGAGTACCCTGAACCCCATAAATGCATCAATGTACAAAGTTATGATTTAATAAAAAGTAATAATAATAATAAATAAACAACAACAAAATGGATCTTAGTTGTGAAAGTCTGTGACTTCAGTGGGAAAGCTGGTCTCATCTGCCCACAGCTCACCTGAGCTGCTTCTTTATACCCAGATTAGGATTCCATGGGCTGAAGATACAGCCCAGGGCACCTGCCAGGCCACCCTCATCTGACCACTGCCCCTCAGAGTGATGGTGCCAGGACCAGCCCAGGATACCCGAGGACCTCTCCCCCACCCCCGCCATGCCCACACAGGTCTTCACTCCTTTCTGATCGAGAATTTGTTCCTCGATGATATGGTGGCTCAAGTCTGTAATCTGAGAATTCTGGGAGGCCAAGGCAGGAGAATTGTTTGAGCTCAACAGTTTGAGACCAGGCTGATAAAGAGCAAGACCCCATCTCTACCAAAAATAGAAACACTAGCTGGGCATTGTGGTGGGCACCTGTAGTCCCAGGACCTGGGAGACTGAGGCAGGAGGATCACTTCAGCCCAGGACTCTGAGGTTGCTGAGAGCTTGGCTGATGCCACAGCACTCTAGCTGGGCACCAAAGTGAGGCTCCATCACAAAGAGAAAAAAGCAAACAACAACAAATAATTTTTTCCTGGAAGGGTTTAGCAGCTCTGTCCTGGGGCATTTCCTGGGCTTCCTTTCTGCTCAGTTGAAATGGAAGTGGACTAACTGCTTCTTAATACCTCCTTTCAGAGGTGCTCTTGGTCCACTTTCTCTGGCTGGGGCAGACAAATCTGTCCTTCTCCTTGGCCCACATCTGGAAGCTGTGGAGTTTGGCACCTCCAGCCTCTCATCAGCATGTGACTTTTGGTTTCAACCACGTCTGACCTCCCCCTCAGGAAAGCCCAGCCACAAGCTCTGGAAATAGCCCTGAGAACAACTTCTTCATATAGCTGTGGAGCTGGGGACTGGTTGGTGAGCCAGGGCACAGCTGCACCTGTCACCAGCATGGGGCTGGCACTATCGTAGGTGCTCAACAACCCTCTGGGGAATGATGAAATGGAGCTCGCTACTCACTCCTCCTAAACAGCCTTCTAAACAGCATGGGCTGAGTAAGTCCTCAAGAATCCAAAGTCCTACAAACACTGTGGCACCATCCTGTGCATGAATTCAAATCAGAAAAAAAAAAAAAAATTAACTGTAAACAGAGAAGCCAAAGAAAACTCTCACTTCTTCCCCTTTCCCCTAAATGACCACTTCAAAGGGTTTGTTTGTTTTTTTAAATCCCAAGTCCCAAAGTCTTTCCAAAGGCAAGCTATGACTTTTTTATCCCCCCTTTGGGGAGGGGCTCAGCTTTGCTGGGCTGCTCTAAATACAGTGGGTAGCCTCATCCATTACTCTGGCAGCTTTGTTGTTACTTGGACATTTTTAGAGTCCAGCTTTCCCCTTATATAAAAATTATAAAAGATACATAACATAAAACTTACCATTTTAACCATTGGAACTGGCCAGGTCAGTGCCATTAAACATATTCATGCTGCTGAGCAACCAGGACTAATTAATCTCCGGAACACTTTTATCTGCAGAACTGAAACCATCTTTTTACCCTTAATGAAAGCCCTCCACTTCTAGGCTCAGATGTCCTGACTGCCCTCTGGCTTGTATAGCTTGGCTGGCATCTGGCAGCCCTTTACGCAGGAATAGCCAGCCTGGCCCTGTTCTTCGGAGTGGCTTTTCAGGATCTGGAAGACTGGTACAGACTGTGGGCATTGATAGGCCAAATGTACTCTCATGATTTCTGTGAGTCCTGCAGTGGTCATTGTGAACCCCTTTTTACAGAAAGGACCACCACCAATCCCTCCAGAGATCTGATTCTGTTTAGAGGGGTTGAGAATCCAGATTCTGAGTCCACTGGAAGTCCCACAAGTGCCTTCAAGACTACACCATAGAGGCTTTGGGTCCTTTGGATGCTTTTATCCTTACTGGAGACCTCAGACACCCCAGGGTGACCAAAGATGGGACGTGATACGTAGAAGCAGCCATACCACAGCCCCAGGGTGATGAGGAACATGTGGCCTGAGGACGTTTCAGCAATTCCAAGAGAAAGGGCCTATGATTGGCTTTTCTTTCAGGCTCCCAAGACTTTGCATCTTCTGATTCTCATGGTGGCCACAGGAGCTACTGTCCGGTTTCTTCCCTCCTTCAGGGGGCAGAGCCAGCTACACAGGTGGGGCTTTGCCAGTTTCAGCCTGAGCAGTCTCTGGTACAGAAGACCCCAGCCTGCCCCATGCAATGCCCCCAGGGCATCTCCCAGGATGGGAAGTGAGCTCAGTGATCCTTAAGCTCTTGATGTTTGGGGAGTAATGGTTCCTGAGTATGACCACAACACCTTCAGAGCCCAAGGACCCCATCACCATATGCTCAGTCTGCAGGAACACTCTTGAGATGCTTTGCATTTCTCTGCCCAGCACCCTCCCCCATCTCCTTCTTCTGTTACCAGAACCTCCTTCTTGGAGAGAACTACTACCCTCCCCCCAATATCCACCCAGGGTCACTGGGGCGAGCCCAGTCCTAGTAACTCTGTCTCCTCAAGCCGTTGACAATTGCACAGGGACAGCTATGTGACCCATCTGGTCCAATCAGAGTCCTCCTCTGGAGTTTTACATGCAGATGCTCTGGTTTTAGCTCCCCTCTGCCATATCCCTGCAATATGAAGCTCCTTTCAAGTAGGAGCGAATGAGGCCAACACTTAGAGGAGGAGTTAAACAAGGAAAGGAGATTCCACTCCGTAAGGCTCCCGCATTTACGTTTCAGCGTAACCCATTCTGGGTATTGCTATATGTTAATTTTATTCATTACTATTTCTCTTCTCACTAGAAAAGTAAATA